>JAJIBD010024239.1:0-173348 GCA_021461705.1 Cryptotis parvus | reverse complement strand
AAAGACGCTTTGTCTTCAGAAACTCTCTTGGGCTCATCCACCAACGTGGTAAGGCGCGAGCCTCAGGAGACCAAATGCTAACGCCCAAGCTTGCTAAACAGTGCAGAGAAGCTATAAAAGCAGACCTCAAAGACAGAAGAGCAGAAATACTGGAAGATGCAGCAGAAGCCGGGAAAAGCATTCGCACTCGCCCGCCTGTCCTTCGCCAACTATAAGACCAAGATGACTGCCCTCCGACGCCCCTGATGGATCTATCAGCATCTTCCAGAAAGGCAATGGAGAAGATTATCCAGGACTTCTACTCAAATCTCTTTGATAGCCACATCCACCTGCCCACATACCAAATTCCACAGGATGGATATGCCATTCCCAACGCTTCTCCCTTCTGAAATCAGACATGCCATCTCGCCGGTAAAGAAGGGAACAGCACCAGGCCCAGACAAAGTCAGACCCGAACATCTGAAGAATCTGCCATCGGTGCTCATCAATACACTAGCTCGGCTCTTCACACGCTTACCTGTCCGAATGCAAGGTGCCCTCCCCAATGGAAAACCAGCAGGACAGTTCTACTGTTCAAGAAGGGAGACATTCATGACATCGGCAACTATCGCCCCATCTGCCTGTTGTCTGTCATCTACAAGCTGTTTACACGAGTCATCCTGAACAGGATTAGCAGAACACTAGGATGAAGGTCAACCATGCGAAGCAAGCAGGTTTCCGGAAAGGATTCAGCACAATCCACCATATCCACACAGTAACCAAGCTCATTGAGGTTTGTAGGGAGTACAAGATGCCGCTCTGTCTCACGCTCATTGATTTACAGAAAGCCTTTGATTCTGTGGAGACTGAAGCAGCCATCGAAGCCCTAGCCAAACAGGGTGTTCAAAACCCAATACATCAAGATCCTTCGTGAGCTGTATTACGGATTCACCACCAGGATCTCACCATTCTACAAAGAAGTGATCATTGATGTCAAAAGAGGGGGTTCGACAGGGTGATACCATCTCACCAAAACTCTTCAGTGCCACCCCTCGAGAACATCATGAGACAATTAGAATGGGAAGGAATGGGAGTGAAGATAGATGGTCGGCAACTACACCACCTCCGCTTCGCTGATGACATCGTTCTAATAACACCAAACATTAGCCAAGCGGCACAAATGCTGGCTGACTTTGACCGAGAATGTGGAAAGGTAGGTCTACAGCTGAATCTGAAGAAAAACTATGTTCATGAGAAATGAACTAGTTCCAGAGGCCCCATTCACTCTCAATGGAACAAACATCTCTGAATGCAGCAGTTATGTGTACCTAGGTCGAGAAGTCAACATGATGAATGACCTAAAACCTGAGCTGCGCAGGAGGAAGAGAGCGGCATGGAATGCCTTCAAAGGCATCGAAGAAATAGCTAAAAGGACAAAGAACCTCCGGCTCCGGGCACATCTCTTTGACTCCACCGCTTCTCCCTGCATTAACATACGCCTCAGAGACCTGGGGCCCTACGAAAGCAGGATGAGAATGCTATCTCGGGTCTCCCCAGAGAGGAATCGAAAGAGCTATGCTTGAATATCACGCCTCACTCAAGTGAGAGAAGGAACCCGGAGTTCTGACCTCCGCCGCTATTCCAGAATCAGGGACGCTGTCTCGCTTGCCAAGGCATCGAAAAATCAGATGGGCTGGACATGTAATGCGATTTGGAGACAACCGCTGGACTAGAGCCGCTACCGACTGGATCCCACGGGATGTCAAAAGATCACGTGGCCGCCCACCTACAAGATGGTCAGACTTCCTTGTTAAGACCCTGAAGGAACGGTTTGAGGCTCTTCATATTCCTGAATCAACCAGGATGCCATTGGGCTACATTGGCACGTGATAGGGTCCAATGGAAATGTTACTGGCGCCCGCCGAGCAAATCGATGAGTAACGGGATTCAAGTGATCAAGTGATCAAGGCAATATGGCCAGAAGCATGAAGACAGTGTCATTCGGTCCATTCTCTACAGTTTTCCTCTTTCTCTCACTAAGGTCTGTACCAATTCCTCTGAATGGTTATTATTTTACATAGAGAGAGAAAGCTAAGGATTTGTTGATACATCAAAGAATGTTTCTGAAGCACTGAATATGAAATATGGATCTAGATTTCCCAGAGGTGTAGCCACATTTGCTGTAGGCTCCCAGGGTATGCATAAGTCCCGATGCAATGCAAAGCATCTGTGGGTGATACTGATTATTTGTCAACACGGGGATAAACTAACTAACAAAATTGAAGTAACTTTACTCTTAGGGCAACCATTCTCCATGCTGGATGCAGTCAAAACATCCTCAGGCTTTCCAATGGGCTTCCTTGAGTCTTTTCATACCTTCTAATTTTACAAATTAAGAAGTTGTTATTGAATATGTTGTTGTCAGGTAACCACTCCACCACATCAGATACTTTCAGGAGCCCTGACCTGTCTTTCGGGGGTTTGAATTTTAAGGAATTCAATACCAAACTCAACGGAGAGTGAACTTTCAGCTTTAAACATTTCAGGTACTGTCTAAAGACTGAGTTCAGTACTGGTTGTTCTCCTGAAAATCATTTCCATAAATACAATTTTACAAAATGTATCTTGATTATAATCTGTAGGTAGATTTGATTGGGCGAAGTTTCTTCAGCCTTAATGCATAGCATTTTGGAACAATTTTCAGTAATCTTGAAGAGGAATACTTAAAATCAGTCCCTGGGATATACAGCAATCAAAAGCAAAAAGGGAGAATCACAACAATAACAAGACACCCTTTGGTAAACAGAACATTTTAGCTAATGGTTGCATCTTAAAGAGATGGTCAGCTGTCTTTCACACTTACAGTATAGGTCAGGATTGATTTTATGCTTAAGGCCAAAAACTCACTTTCTAATGTGTCATTATGACATTACCAAGTAAATGGTCAAAAAAAATAATTAAAGCTCAGAAGAGCTCAACAATTAGATGAAAATGCTACAGAGGGGCAATATATAAAGTTGTTCTTGAAGGAAGCAGACTTGACCTCCCTAACTCAGCGAAGGAGCGGCCCTACAGAGGCCACCCCTTGAGAATCAGAAAGGGCGAGAGGAAGAGCAAAGGGAGTTTTTCCAGGAGGTTCCCAATACCTGGATGACTTTATTTCTTTCCATGAGAAAGCATTTCTCCCCTCTTTCCGTACATTTCCCCAACATAGATAACATCCCATAACTTATTTCCAATACCATTAAGTGGGAGGGTGTTTTTCTGGTAGCTATAGTAAGAATTCATAATAGGTTTTCCATGGCAACATATTTTAAAACCACAGGGGATAATTCACCTTTGTTGTTGTTGTCTGCTTGTTTGTTTGCTCTTTTAGGTCACATGCCAGTGGTGGTCAGAGCCACACCTGGCAGTGCTTGGGGTCCATATATCAGAGCCAGGGTTCTGGGGCACAACTGCTACTAGGCTGCCACCTTAACCTATCCATCTCTCTGACCCTCCATTGTATTTTTATTAGTAAAGTTTTCCGGTTTTCTTTTTCTTTTTTTTTTTTTTGCTTTTGGGTCACACCCGGCAATGCTCAGGGGTCACTCCTGGCTCCTGCACTCAGGGAATCACTCCCCGCAGTGCCGGGGACCATATGGGATGCCGGGATCGAACCCAGGCTGGCCGCGGCAAGGCAAACGCCCCACCCGCTGGGCTATCACTCCGCCCCAGTTTTCCAGTTTTCAGCTTAGAGCTGAAGACAGATCCTTTAAAAGGTGTAACCAATGCTGTCTTTTTTTTCCAAGTGTTACTGATGTCTGATTTAAGCTTTCTAAGTTGCATATCAATGATTCTTAAAAGCAGTCCTTGGTCCAGAGTGACAGTACAGTGAAGAGGACAGGTGCCTTATGCGTGTGACTGAACAATCGTTGGTACCCTATATGGCCCCACTGAGGCATGGCCCCTGCCCCCCAAATGCCAAGCACTACCAGAAGTGATCCCTGATCACAGAACCAGGAGTTAGCTCTGAGCACAGCCAGATGTGGCCACTTCCAAATTTTTTGTGGTTTTGGGGCCATACTGGCAGTGCTCAGGGGTTACCCTGCTCTGCACTCAGGAATGACTCCTGGTGATGCTCAGTGGATGATACTGGATGTCAGGAAGGAACCAGGGTCAGCCACGTGCAAGGAAAATGACCACTCCTCTGTACTTCACTCTGCCCCCAGTACACATATATTTACATAACAAAAAGAGGTTCTTATTGGCTCCCACATGGTACTGTATTTCTGATTAGCAGCATAAGAAGGGAGAATTAGACTGGCGGCTACTGTATCAGGGACTAGACAACTCATCCTGATTGTGTTGTGTCTTCTTTTCTGCTTCATGGTTTTATTTTATTTATTTTAATTTTCCTTTTTTGGGTCAAACCTGGCAATGCTCAGGATTACTGCTGGCTCTTCGCTCAGGAAACTCCTGGACGGTGCTCAGGGGACCATGTGGGATGCCGGGATTGAATCTGGGTGGGCAGCGTGCAAGGCAAAAGCCCTACCCACTGTGCTATCACTCTGGCCCCACCTTCATGGTTTTAGTGATCATTTATTTCTTTTGCCATGTGCCTTCTGGATATTATCCTTTCCAATAGTAGCGACACTTGTTAAAATTATATTTAAAATAAGAGTACATGGGCTGTAACTTCACCTAAGAGAACATGCTTTGTTACAAGAACATGGTAACATCTCTCTGGGCTGATAAGTGGCATTTTTTTTTCATTTCCTGAATTTGGCCTTTTTTGAGAAGAGAATGAGCCAATTATTTGTTCTAACAAGCAAAGGTACTGCTTTTCAACACTTTAAGTGCACTGAGTTAAATAGGCCTACAGTGACTTCAATACTGAACTACCATTTATAATACTTTAACATGAAAAATGTATTTAAAATTCTAAATAAGGGGCTCAGCAACTTCTAGAATACGGCTATTCTTAGGCTGAGGACTTCCTTTACTCACACAGGTTTTATTGCTCTGCTGTTGCCTGGTAACAGAGATGTGGTGAGCGATGTCAGAGGTTAAGGAGCAGACTAAAGTCATTATGGAAAGCAAGCCTTATCAGCCTTTTCCATCGCAATTTGCGATCCTTGAAATAAAAATAGGGTTCATTGTATTAAATAGCCAGTAGTTTTTCTTATCAAATGCCAAGTTTTTTGAGACTTTTTTTTCTACTGAGTACAAGTCCAGCATACACGGAAAGTTCAGCACAAGCATTGCTTTGATACGGACCTCTCTATTACACTAGCATGCTTTGAGTGTTCAAGTGAAAACTTCAGGCACTCTCAAGGCGTGTACTCAGAGAAAAGAAACTGTGAATCCCTCTGAAAGCATTCCAAGAAGAATTCCCATTAAGACCACACTGGTTTGGAATTAATGTCTCACTTTGAAAATTTAGTTAATGTTGAATAACACTTCAATTCATTGGTCTGATAATTTAAAAAATTACTCTATAAAACAAAATGTAAAATGTATTATGGGCTTGCTATTTCTACTCTGCAATGAAAAGGAACAGAATCAAAGTAGAAGCCCCATCTCGGAGTTCATTTTGTACCCCTCTCCTGTACCAATGCTGGGCTTGCAGGAGCCATCGCTCATGGAGGTTAATTGCCTTTCAGCAGAAAGGATTTTAAGTCTTCCTTTCCAATGTAAAATAATACACCTTAGTGATTTTTAAAAAACTCATGGGCAGTAAGGTTGTTCTATGACACCTAAGCCCGATTTTAAACCTTTCAAATTACTGCTGTATTAAGTTAGACTCAGTTTTCATTTTTTTTTATTAAACCACAGTGAGATACACAGTTATACAGTTGTTCATGATTGGGTTTCAGTCATACAGCGTTCCATCAACCATCCCTCCACCACTGCCAATTTCCCACCACAATGGCCCCAATTTCCCTGTCTCTCTGTCTCTCTCTCTCTCTCTCTCTCTCTCCCTGTGTCTGTCTCTCTCCTCCCTCCTCTCCCTTTTTTCCCCTCTCTCTCTCAAAAAAAAAACAAACCAATAGTAATTCTGTTCTGTTGCTTGGCTTTTTTTTTTTTGGGTGTCACACCCAGCGTGCTGAGGGACTAATCCCAGTTTGGGAATGTGCTTCTGACCCTCTTGCATGTAAAACATGTGCATGGTCCTTTTGAGCTGGCTCTCTCTCTCTCTCTCTCTCTCTCTCTCTCTCTCTCTCTCTCTCTCTCTTCTCTGTCTCTGTCTCTCTCTCTCTTCCTCAGATTCTTTCTGAAGAACTGAATTTTATTCCCAATGATCTTCTCCTCAGAGATCCCTTTAATCTCTGAGAGAAGCTGCTAAAGTCATCACTGGAATGTCATTACAAGGAAATCACTTCCTCTACTGATACCCAAATACTCCGGCAACACGCACTCCCATGTTTAGTCAGAGACTGTCAACCAAAATTCTGTGTTGGATAGTTCTTACCACAAGCCTAATTGGGAGTGGGGACAGAGAGATAGTATAGCAGGTGGCTGACCTGGGTTTGATTCCTGGCACCACAGATAGTCCCCCAGTCAAAAAAAAAAAGTCCAATAGAGAGAAATGTATCCTTGCTGGAACATCACATCACATCACATCACATCACATCACATCACATCACATCACATCACATCACATCACAACACAACACAACACAACACAACACAACATAAATAACATAAAACATAACATAACATAAAACATAGCATAACTAACATAACATAACACAATATAATATATACTTTTATCCAAAAGTAAAATTTTTTCAAATTCCAACTAGGTACTTGGCATCACGGATACTCCAATAAGCTGGTCTGACAGGTATATGAGTGTATATTAAGGAGACGATAATCAGCAGCTATACAGTCTCACTATCTCTGTTCAGTGGATGCTGGTGAAGTCATAGTCTCATACATTCACCTTTTAAGAATGTCAATGGAATAAACTCCTCTTTGATTTCAGTATTAGCAAAACCTGGGTTTTAGTCTTACAGATGAGCAAAACTTGTCATTGAATATATATATACATATATAGAAAAAATATAAATATATTTTCACTTTTCAGAGTGCCCTGACTTGACTTTCCCTACCCATACTGTATTTTTAATGTCAGTTGCTTCTAATGGAGTGCTAACTTCTCAAGTATGCTTATATGCAGAACAAGAATTGTATAAATAAAGAGAAAACTGTCAGAGACATTGATAATAAGAAACTAAACTCCCATTCTTCTTCTTAGTCCTTTGTTTTGTGAATACAAGTAGAATGAAGTTCGCTTCATGTCCACTTCTGTTATAGCTTTATGAACTCTGATCTCAAGATGCACTGGGAGAGTTTGGAGCAGCAGGAAAACTTGGAAATTGAGGGCACACAGAAAAGAGAAGATATAAATCTCACTCTCTGGGAGGAAGAAAGTATATTACTGCAACTACAGATCAACTTCTAGGGAAAATCAAGAAAATGCCAGTCAGGAATTTCTTATGTTAACCCATAGGTGACATTTAAAATCCTGACACATCCAATTTGTCAAACAGAAGAATGTCATCTCTACAATGCAGATTTATCAAGTGGTTTACAGTACTGTAAAAGTATTGCATCACATTTATCCTACACACATATAATTCTAAAAAGGACTTCAAATCTGTTACTATTTTCCCACCCCCACAAGAAAGAAAGAAACTTCAGCAAGAAACAAAGCAAGAAAACAGACAACAGCCAATGACAACAAGCCCTGAGATTCTGCCAACAGAACTGAGTCTGCCAGACTGGGGGTTGTGGGAGTGGAGGACAGTGGCGGAAGGATACTGGCACTCTTGTCATGGGTGTGGTCGCAGCATCATTCTACACCCAGAGCATAAATCTTAATGCGACTGTGTATCATTATGGCTCAATTGAAACTTGAAATATTTTCTTAAATCAGTACTATAAAAATAAGGACATAGAAAAAATTACATGGCTAACTAAAAGTGTGATTTTTCTGATTGAGAGCAGTTATAATACTCAACAAACAGACTTGAATATTTAATCTAGTTGCCAGAGGGAGGAAATATAACTATGGATTAGCAGAAGCCACAAAGATTCCAGATATTATATGTAAATTTCAAGGTAAACGAATCTGCTCAAGATCATCATTATTGAAGAATTTATGTTAGGATAATTAGCAACATATATGTATATATATGTAAATATATATACACACATACACATATAGACATCTATACATATGTGTATATGTGTGAAAATTACTTCATTGTTTTGGTTCAAACATGATAGCAATGTTTAACATTACCGTAACTAAATCCATTTTCTCTGCTCTTCTTCAAAATGTATCCTATTTCGTATCTGTCTCAAGCTAACAACGAACCAGTTAGCACCCCAGAAGGTCTCCTGAGCCCACCAGACTGATCCCTTAAATAGAGAGCCAAGAGTAAGCCTGAGCACCTCTGGGTGTGGTCCCAAAACAAACAAGAAAATCAGACTAGGTTAGAAAACTCAGATTCTGGGCCAGGGAAGTAGTTCAAAGGGCTGATGTATAATTTTCAAGCTGGAGGCCTGGGTTTCACCCCCAGCACCAAGATGGTTCCCCAAGTAGCACTGGAAGCCCTCTTAACACAGAAGGGGGAGTAGTACCTAGATACTACCAGACATGTCCCAAAAGAAAACAAAACAATAATTTAAGAAGTAATCAAGAACTAAGCATTAAATAGAGGCAAAAAGATACACATGACAACCCTTTAATGTATGTTCTGTAATCCATAGTCTGGAGGGGAAGGAAAAGAGAAAGAGAGAGAAACGGAAAGAAATAAAGAACCTGCCATGGAGCAGGGCTGGGGGGGGGGGGAGGGAACCGGGGACGTTGGTGGTGGGAGATGGGCACTGGTGGCGGGATGGGTGCTGGAACACTGTATGACCAAAACCCAAATATGAACTTTTTAATTGTATATCTTTGTAATTGTAAAAATAAAAAATAAAAAATAAGTAATCAAGTTCTAATAAATGATATATGGAATATTAAACTAATACAACTCCTTTGAAGATGTTGCCTAATATATATATATATATTTTTTTTTTTAAAAAATAACATTGCTACTATTTTTGCATGAAAATTATAACAGTTTGTCCCTTCAGCTAATACAAAAACAAATTTCTCTCTCAACATTAATTCATTACTGATCAGCTTACTATAATTATCTAATCCAGGATACAAGAATGAACCATGAACATGACTTTATTATCAGAATCAGTTTTTTAAAGTGTAATATTCCAGAATCCTGAATGCATTTCATTTGTGTAAAATGAATTATGTGTGTATATGTCATTTGAGTAATTCCAAAACTCCAGAGGCCACAAACCCAGAACTAGAATGCTTCCTCTCACCATCCATCTGCTTTTCCCAAGTAATCCTTGTTGGCCACTCATATATGCAAAGCTAAATGGTTTTCATCTCTAGACTTGGAATTTTTTTCCTAGTTCTTCATATGCTTCCTCCAACCTTTAATGCTTCTAGTTAACTATCTCTCCTATCTACTTTTATTATTTTACTTCTCTTACTTTCAATATCTGTGACTTGGTGCTGGGTGTGAGGGGCACAGCTGTTCCCAGTGGTGCTCCCAGAACAAGCCCTTGGGATCAAACCCAACTCCCATGTGCAAATCATGTGCTCCAGTCCTTTGAACTGTCTCACAGCCCTGTAATCTGTGATTTGGACGGAATTCCTCTAAAATGCCTTGGCTCCAATCTTCACTATACATACTCCACTCTAAAACCCCACTCCACTCCAAAGATATCTCGTAAGTCATCATTTCAATGTTCACTGTATCACTGTCTTCCCGTTCATCATCGATTTGCTTGAGTGGGCACCAGTAACATCTCCATATGTCCTGTCTCATGCAAGTAGAGCCCAAGGGCACCTGCTTGCTCCAGGAACATAAAGAGCCTCAAACCATTCCATCAGGTCATGGGAGTGAGGTCTATAATTGTTACTGGTATTTGGCATATCAAATACGACACGGGTAGCTTGACAGGCTCTGCCGTGTGGGTAGAATACTCTTGTAGTCATCTCTAAATCCAGCATTTATTGATGAACCACGTGCATAGCGGCAGCGTGAGCCAGCTGTAATAGGCTGGTCTGCTGGGTGGAGTTCTGATGAGGGGGAAGTCCGGATGTGGAAAATGGAGGCCCTCATGGAGTGGGGGTCGTCTGGCTTGTTGTGAGGCTCTGCTGGGGAGGCAGGCCAGGGCTAGAACCCGCCATCCCTCCTGGGCGCCTTGTGAGCAATGGGCACAGGGAGAGTCAGTAGCAGCTCTGCCCCATGTCTGTGAGTCTCTGGATCAGCGTGCCTAGGCCGGATTTAAAAAGACTGCTGCAGGGTGGGTCTCGATGAGCTGGGCTGTGATAGGCTGGTCTGTTGGGTGGAGTTCTGACCAGGGGAAGTCTGGATGTGAAAAATGGAGGCCCCTCATGGAGTGGGGGATCATTTGGCTTATTGCGAGGCTCTCTGGGGTGGCTGGCCAGGGCTAGAACCCGCCATCCCTCCCGGGTGCCTCGTGAGTGGCTGGGCACAGGGAGAGCCAATAGCAGCTTTGCCCCATGTCTGTGAGTCTCTCCATTTCAATGTTACCATAAATATTCAATAACCTACAATAATTTCTGTGCCTAATGCATTACCATGAGTAGTCTAAAAGGTTCTCCTTAAGATGATCTGCTTGTGATGTTGACCCTTAGTTCCCCCCTGTACCTAAAGTGCTTGCACTTTAAGTGGTAAACAACTCTTTCCTTCTGGGAGTCTTAAATTTTTTAATGAATTAGGCATGAGTCAATCAAGGTGGCACCCTCACACCTCCAAAATAAAGAAAGAAAAGAACCCTGGGCAGTGAGTATTATATTATTTCCCTATTTTCCATATTTTGTCACAGTTTGTTTCTGCAGGAATTAAAGCCTATCCTACATCAATATTACAGTCAAGTGTCATTTACAGACAAGGATGCTTCTGGTAACTATTTCATAATACAATTTTGTCCTTGTGTCATTGTGTAACGTTTTCATTTGTCCCCGAACAAATGGAAACGTTACTGGCGCCTGCTCCAGAAAATCGACAAATAACGGGATGTGAAGTGATCAAGTGATCAAGTCATTGTGTAAATGTCATGGAGTGCATTGTACAAGCCTAAATGGTATAGACAACTTTTCACACACAGGTTTTCTCTCATAGCCTGTTTGGAACCACTGTCACACATGGCTTGCTCATCATTAGGCATCACATGACTGCACTGAGAGAGGACTCCTGAAATTCGTGGCTGGTTTCCCCATATGATTTATCCCTTAGCTGGTTTTGCTTTATAACTTCCAACCATAAACCTGTGAATCCCCTAGAAAAGCTACCCAATCTGTTATCCCCTAATAATTCCTATGACTTGTTACCAACTTAATCTCTAGCTTCTCCAGTTCAAATTTTAGAGTCCTTCATTACTTACCATAGGTATAGTTCTCAGTCTGGAATGATGAATACTGTTTTCTATTCTTGGTTCCCTTTATTCTGCTATTTGCTTTTATTAAGTCATTCACAAACTTTCCAAATTTCAGGATTCTTTTACATAAGGTTTGCTTAAAACACAGATTCGAATTCTATTTATGTGCAACACTCTGCTTTTCTACACAGTAATTCCTTTCTAACTTTCTAATAAAAGGTATGTTCTATCCAAGTTTATTATAAAACAATATACCTCTGTTTAAAAAAGACCTATTTTTTCCTATAACTTCCATGATGAACATCATGTTGGTATAGTTTTGAAAAAAAAAAGCCTACCTTAAAAAAAATAAATGAGAAATATTTTGGATTTGGCTATTTGAAGGTAAACATATTATAAAATTAGAAATATTACTCAAATTATAATTCCATAATCTAGATAATAGTATTATTTTTGAAAGCTACAATTACAAAAGAAAAGTTAGGAGATATTAGCAACCCAGTAGTTGGTAGACAAGATCTGGGTTTGCTGTACAGCCTCTAGAGACCCAGAATCTTCAGGATGATGGGGGGGTGACAGTCCCTGGGTTGAATACATATCAAGGTCAAACGGCTTCAACACAAGAAGATTCACTGCAAAACTTCTATTTGCTCCACCTATGGAAATAGCTTGCTAATTAGCCACTTCTAATACCAATAATTATTGAAATTCACTGCCTCGAGGATCAACAGAGACTCTCCAGAAATCATTGAGGGACCACTTCTCTGACTCAGGTCTGAAACAGGTCCCTAGGGCTGGCTGATGGATAGCTTTGGCCCTTTGATGAGTAGGTATTGCCCTTGTTCCAATAAAGCTGTCTGTGTTGGCAGTTATCTTTACGGTTATTTACAAAATTAAATTATATTTTAGTATCCCTTTATGTAATTCTATGCACAGGGGAAATAAATGACAAGTTGTTGTCCTAAATTTAAGTACATGGAATTCCTTTCTTTGGAAAGCATTCAGACTTTTCTTTGAACCACTTCCTAAACTAAAAACTATTTCCCAACTCTTGCAGCATGCGTCCTCCAAACCCAAGTCCTTGACAAAATCATTCAGACTGGTGTGTAATAAGAAGGACAAAGGGGGCCGGAGCGATAGCCCAGCGGGTAGGGCGTTTGCCTTGCATGCACGCAGCCGGCCTATGCTGGCCAGAATGAGCAAAGAGCCAGGAGTAACCCCTGAGCATTGCCGGGTGTGACCCAAAAAGGAAAAAAAAAAAGAAAGGACAAAGGGAAAGGTGAGTTAACATTGTTTTAGCTAAACTGTATTGGTTCACAACTACAGATTTTCCTACCAAAACCGGAAAAGCACAGCTTTCAGAAGAAAGAACAACACGAGAAGAATTAGCATAGAAAATCACAAGTCTTACACTAAAGAATAATTACCACATTGACACGATTGAATTACTGCAGACTTACTTCAACATTTATCCCATTTATGATCACTGAGACCGGCCACAGCCCATAAGCAGGCTGGCTACTGCACCAATGTTAGGAAATCAAAAACGTTACCTCCAAATCCTAAGAGAGACTTTGAACACTGAGAGGGACAGACGAAAGAGGGCATGCTGCAGTGCAGCAATTTCCAAGGTGCTGGAGTACAGTGACGTTTTGACTTCTGTGCCTCCAGGAATACTCAAAAAAAAAGCATCCAAAGATCCGGTAGTGAAAACAACGGTTTGACACTCACATCCAGAAACTCTGCTTGGATTTAACACTCAAAAAATCTAGCCAGGGACAGGCAGCAATAACTGCAAGCAGTTTCTGGTGTCCTTCACATCCTGCTACCGTTTCCCCTGGTGCCCAGAGTGGCTTCTCCGCGTGACTGTGCTGCCTTCTCAGAAGTGCAGTAAATGCCTTTAGCAGTGGCCAGCAAGAGCCTGACGTGTCCCAGTTCTTCCTATGACCAGAGGCTCCCAAACTTCATCATAAAATCTTCTGTTTCAAATCCAGTTTTCAGTTTAATTGAGGATTTGGAGAATTTCTAAACCCTCCATTTTCTCAACTGTCATACTCATATACACTTTTAAGACAGGTTAACTGAGATCCAAATGATGTGATTTTTTAACTCATGTTTTTCCTGCATTTTGCCAAGGATACCACTGAAACTCTTCAGCTATCTTTCCCTGTTTTATCCCATCAGACTGAACTTGCTTTAATCTCTAGAGTACAATAACATTCACAGGGCCAAAGTGACCATCAACCAGAAATTCTCCACTAAGCAAATGGGGCAAGGTCCAACAATTAGGTGAATTTAGTTTAATCCTAAAATCAACCCTCTGAGCATTGTATAATTATCCCAGTTTTCACAGATGCAGAAAAGGGTCTCCAATCGATCAAGTAATGTGCTCAATAACTCCAACACACAAAGAAAGAAATCACAAACAAACCAACAGAAATCTGATCAAAAGATATAAATGGACCTTTCCTGCCAGAATAGATAATGATCATAACTAAGAAAAGAGATGTTCCACATCATTAGTGGTCAAAGAAATGGAAATTAAACCCCTAATACCAAGCTTCGTCCACCAGTCAGTAAACAATGAGAAAAAAATCAAACAATTTCAAGTATTCATGAAACATTCATATGCTAATGAGAGAGGGAATGGAATAAATTTTGAAAAACAATCAGTAACATATCCTCAAGTTTGTCATTCACATATTCCATGATCCAATAATTTCACTCCTACTGAGAAAATGTTTGCATATATGCATGGATAAGACTGATAACTAAAACCTACAACAGCTAAGTCCTAAAAACATGCAATGCCCATCAACAGAGATATATAAACTGTAGTATATTTTACATGTTAGGTTATTAAACAATAAATATACGTAGCACAATATATCACAATAAAGATTCATCTTCCAAATAAAGTTAGTCCCAAAATCTCATTAGACTACAGTAGGTGAAAACAGAATAAAATGAGATAAAATAGAATAAACATTCTTGCCAAAAGGTAAGATAAAGATTACCATCAAAATATTGGTTTTTCATTTGGGAAAGTGGTCTCAGGGGAGTTTATTGCACCTGTGAAATCCCTAACTAATAACCAAATAAGGAAAGAAGGGATGCTGATGAAAGTACAGCATTGACAAAGTATCATTACTGGGTTGGTCTTGTATATCTGAGATCCTGAAATCATTTAAGGAAGAAAAAGTAGTGAATGATAATCCGACTCAGGTCATATGTTAACACATTGTGCTTAAATTCAATTCTGCCAGGCCCCACTGTCTCTCTGTGTTCTCAAGCATACCTACAGAAAGAAGTGCAAGCTAATCCCATATTCCCAA
This sequence comes from Cryptotis parvus, assembly GCA_021461705.1. NCBI lineage: Eukaryota > Metazoa > Chordata > Mammalia > Eulipotyphla > Soricidae > Cryptotis > Cryptotis parvus. The sequence goes on along the minus strand of JAJIBD010024239.1, from coordinate 158,562 downwards.
GGAGTGACCTTATCTAGGGGTCATGCCAGAACTGAGAAACTATTTTTTCCAGAAGTTATGGAAAAGTAGAAAAGATATTACCAAGAATGGAAGGAGATACTTACAAGTAATATACAGACCAACCTAGGCTAGAACACTGGACCCACTATGTGCTAAAACAGCACTAAGCCTCCCCCTCCCTGAATTCATTAGAGATGACAGTGGAGGTGATGATCCTGGTAACTAATACTTTCAGTTGTTTAAGCCAAACTGTTACCAATGTCTTTTAATATGACCCTTACAAGGCAGGACATATTATTATTCCCGATTTAAATGTGAAATGATTGAAAGTAAAATATGTCAAGAAATTTTGCCAATGTTATAAAAATGCTTAATAGCTAAAATATGCATTTATATATTCATACCCACACATAGACAGATAAACACACACATGATGAAATGCATAACTGCATATACTTATGTGCATTTATATATTCATACACAGAGGTAGACATATATGATGAAATGCATAACTGCATACTTATGTGCATTTATATATTCATAAACACATAGACAGATACACACATATGAACTGCATAACTGCATACTTATGTGCATTTATATATTCATAAACACACACGATGAAATGATTAACTGCATATTATGTACATTTATATATTCATACACACATAGACAGATACAAACACACATGATGAAATGCACAACTGCATATACTTATGTGCACTGATCTACATGTATACACATGTGCGTTATATATGGTCATATATGTGCATAAGTAATTACTATACAATACACGCATGAATAATCTATATGCACACATAATCTTCATGTTTATACATATATAACACATTCATAAAATGTATATTCATACAGTTATAATTTTGCACTCATTTGTAGATACACAGCACGCACAAAGACACATGCTTAAACATACTTATATCTGTGCATATACCCTCATGCACACTTATGTATAGGCACATCACATACACACATTAAGGCACATACATATACTAGCACACACCAATACCTGCATAGATATATACACATATTGATGTATATTCATTTGGAAGGAGACACATGTGAAGACAAACACACTTACAAGAAATTCTGCTTAAAATTTTCAGTACTGCTGGAAGGAGTCACTCATGAACTATTCTTAAAATCTTCCCATAACTGGGACCACAGTGATAGTACAACAGGTAGGTGCTCGTCTTGCATTGTGGCCAATCTAGGTTTGATCCCTGGCACCCCATATGGTTCCCCCAAGTCTTCTGGGATTGACTTTTAAGTGCAGAGTCAGGAGAAACAAAACATAAGTAAGTTAAATGACATCTTCCTGCTCCTTCTTTCTGGTGCGTATCACATAGAGATCTCCATGTATAAAGTAATGATGTAATTCACTTGGAGCACCTGGTCCATGGTTTTCATTCTGAAGCTCTTAGTTATAACCATCATGGGTGTTTTCAGCATATTCTACCACATCATAGACACATGGCCCTGCTAGACCTTATTCTCTGACTATAGAACATATATGTGTGGCCTCACATTTAACTGAGTGGAAGGATATCTTGTAAGGATATCTAATTCTGGGAAAAAAAATCAAGTCCTATTGGTGTGGGACAACCACATGAGAGAAATTTAGTTTTATTTATATTGATAGGGTGAAGATAGAGTCTTGGCAGCAGTCATTATTTTTTGAAAGACCGAGCATTACAACTATGTATAGAGAATCTAGTTATCCTAAATTTGGGTTACCATATCTTTCCTTTTAGATTGAGAAAGGTTTTCTAAACTTAGTGTTTTCTAAAGTTCTCTAGTAAGTTTAAATTCAGTTCCATATATAGTCTCTCAAATGGGGTTTCAAGAGACTAAGGGCTTTATTAGCACTACGCTCTAACCAACTGAGCTAACCGGCCAGCGACAGACTAAGGACTTTAAAAAGTAATGAAAGTAAAATTTCAAAACTTTATGTTGTTGGACATAAATGGAATGGAAACAATATTGGAACTAGAAAGCATAGTCCAAAAACTACATAGAAGCAAAACTAAAAAATAGTCTCTTAATCCTGAAACTCTAAAATATGATGAGAGAATTTTATATATATATATATATATATATATATACATATATATATACATATACATATATATATACATATATATATATGTACTCCTGGGGAAGGGAGAAGAGATTTGGGTCCTTTCTTCCACCAACACTCGCTCTCCAGGGAGCACTGCTATGACATTCCATTAAAAGTGATTCCAGTTTTCAAAATGTACAAATTTACTTTATCAAAGACTAAGATGTGATTTTTTTACCCATAATTTATAGAGAAAAAAACTAGAAAAAGAGAATAAAGATTTGGAAAACTTTTATAACAAATTAGAACAACACTTTAAGCCCCCCAGCGATTTCAAATTCAAAGACATCGGAGTTTGTTCTCAAACTGAATGCTCTGGCAATGAAGCTCAATAGATATTCGATTTTGCAATGGAAAATGTAGTGGAAGGCTTTAATGGGATAATGGGCTAGAAAATGGGCAAAGAAGAGGAGGAAAACCAAGGAACTGGAACAAGTTCACAATTATAGTCATCCCACGGAGATAACAAAGATTGGAAGGGAGATAGAAATCTTAGCAGCTGCCTTAAGGCTGGTTAGAAATCTGTGATTTAAATATGTATATATATTTCCGCTGAGAACAGGGCACATCTGGAGCCTACCATTTAATTTCTCCAAGCATTAAACAGATGCTTACTTTTTAAAATGCTAAACAGGATATATGTTCACGTACATTCTAAAGCTAATGTTTTCTAAATATAACAAACGCCCATTGGTCTTTTTCAGAACAGTCCAATTATTATAATACAAAGAATATTCGTTGCTGGACGGGATCAAAGAAATGAGCTCTTCAAGCCCCCATTTCAGAAAGAAACTGAACTGCAGATAGTTGAGTGACTCGTTGATTCTGCACAGATAGTGACTGAGTTGAAAGAAGAACCTACGCTGTCATTTTCTCTGTAAATATTTAAAACCGCTCATAAAAACTTAAATGTCCCTTGGAAGTACAGGAGCTTTCATGGAAGCGTTAAGTGCAAACTAAAAGCATCTCTGAGCATCCCTGAGGGACATGAGATTTGGTGGAACTGACGCTAGAGCTTTAGTGGGGCCAGTAAAAGGTTCTCAGGAGAAGGCTCTTGGCTCTCCCAGGGGGCACCGCCAACCTCAGGGCAGGGAGCCCAAGCAGCTGGGGGGGAAGGTACCATAGGGTCACTGAAAATATTATGTCAAGGAGCGGCCCCTGAACATTAAAAAAGCTGCTAAATAGGGATAGAAAAACCTGGAGAAAATTCCGAAATTCCCAAGATTCAGGCAGAGATGAATCAATGAGAGTAATCATTTCTTGTGACTGATTTACTGCCTTGTAAAACAGTATGGACAGCTGTAACCCATAGGTCTTTCCACCTTTGCAGAACCCACACAGCGGCAGGCACGGTCTCATGTACTGGTCCAGCCTTCACGTTAATTCCTCTGCACTTACCACTAACCTCATTAGAAGACTTCAGCAAAACAGGGACAGCCGGAGGCTAGAGATGTCCAATGTGCTAATCCTGGTCTACCTCGCTCCAGAGCCACTCCGAGAACTGACTCACAGTCTCACTAGGTGGCTCTCTGGAGCACAGTTCAAATGAACAGGCACTTCCCTTTCTTTCTGCTTCTGGGATATTATCTAAAAGCAACTGACGACAGGAAAATAAAGTTTGCTCAAGAAACTTAGGTCACAAGAAATTCCCTATTTCCTCATTTCTAACACGTACTCTTCACTGGGCGTTTCAGTATTCTAAAGCCAGGAGGTAAAACAGATTCTCAAGGTAATGTAATAGTGGCTCTCCCCTCACCGCCCCACAGAGGTATTATTATATAGATGGGAAGATGACGCAGCAACTGGTAATTGAAGGGTAGTTTTTCTTTTTTCAAATGATAAATACCTTTGAAAATTTTGTAGTAAACATAAGGGCTCCTTGGGCTTGTGCGGGCTTTTCTGAGGGGACACAGTACCAGGACTGAAGAAGCTAGACCATTCCCCAAAGGCCTCCCTCTGAAGCTAGACCATTCCCCAAAGGCCTCCCTCTGAAGCTAGATCATTCCCCAAAGTTCTCCCTCTGAAGCTAGACCATTCCCCCAAAGGCCTCCCTCTGAAGCTAGACCATTCCCCAAATGCCTCCCTCTGAAGCTAGACCATTCCCAAAGGCCTCCCTCTGAAGTTAGACCATTCCCCAAAGGCCTCCCTCTGAAGTTAGACCATTCCCCAAAGGCCTCCCTTTGAAGCTAGACCATTCCCCAAATGCCTCCCTCTGAAGCTAGACCATTCCCCAATTGCCTCCCTCTGCTCTGGCACCATTTGTCAGCCTGTGGTCGCACTCCATCTCCCAGGGCATTTCTTTGTAGACGCTGCCTTTTCCTACTTCGTCAGTTCACCATGGGCTCTACCGTGTTTTGCGGGTTTGGTGGTTGGCCCACACCTGGTAGTGTTTAAAGGCTAGTCCTGGCTCTGTGCTTCGAAAGTGACTCCTGACAGTGCTTGGAGACCACGTGGTGCAGGAGATCAAACTCAGTTTGGTCACATCCTAAGCAACTGCCCTAGGCCCTGTACAATCTCTATGGCCCCAGCTTAGACCCTGTAGTTTCCTCTCTTCATGCTAAATGATGGAGGCGGTTGGGGATGGGGGGGGGAGGAACAGTGTATTTCCACTAATCCTGTATTGATCACCTCAACAATTCTTGTTGGCATCTTTTTTCGACCCCTCTACACAGTTCCCCACATCACAGGGACAGTCTTAAAAATTGACTAGCTGAGTGTACCACCTACTTTCTGTGATGGCCCTTACTGATGTGTTCCCAAAGCTAACAGAGGCTTGAGTTTGATCCTTAGATACTTCAGTTAGAATAAAATTTTATATCTTAGCATATGTCAGGTTAAAAAACAGGAAAAAATTATCAAGTCAGATTAGACAGACATTGATCCAATTATATCTTGAATAAATAGTCTAAATATTCGTGGAGTGCATCCTGAGCAGTGCTTAGGGGCAACTCCTGCTTCTGTGCTCTGGGATCACGCCTGGCAGAACTTGAAGAGACCACAGGCGTTGCAGGGATGGAAGGAGGGTTGGCTGTATGCAAAACAAGTGCCTTAACCCTTGTACTATCTTTACTTCAAATATTATCATTAGTATAATGAAATTATGTTTTATTTATTTATTTTACTTTGTACAGAATCACTGTGAGATACACAGTTACAAAGGTGTTTGTGATTGGGTTTCAGTCAATGTTCCAACACCAACCTTCACAACATTTCCCACCACCAAGCCTCCAGTTTCCATCCTGCCCCCTATTGCATTATATTGTTCTCCGTGAGGCACTATTAAAGATAAGTAGGATTTTGTGGATGGGATTTCCAGAACAAATTAGTTGGCTACTTGGTTATTCGGTGTGTTCCACAGAACCTGACAACATGACACCTTGAAAGTCAAGTGTTGAAAAAGAGTTAGTACTTGAACCCTTGGTGTATCAACTCACTGGAATCACCAGTTTTTAATCCATTCAGAATCCTGAGACTTCTTTATTATTGTAAATTCAAGACTTATAAATTTAAATTTATAATTACTATACTTGAATTTACAAGACTTGAATTCACAAGTCTTGTAAATTCAAATTTATAATTACTACAAATTATAGTATTCATTTATTTACTATAAAGTTAACTATATAACATTGAAAAATTCACTGAAGTAGCTTTGCATATAAATCTTGAAAATAAAGTTTCGCCCATTTAACTCACTATCCCTGTCATAAATCAGTAAGTACAAAGAATAATATTATGCTACTCTAATGAAACTGGAATCCTCATGAAGAAACAAAGAAGGGTAGAAGTTAACCAGTGGCTGACCCCCATATAACTGGACGAAGTATATGGGCAGTGCAGCCCACGTAGAGCCATACTAGTCTTTTCCCTTCCTGTTTCTGTTTTCTCACATGACAGGCAAACAATTTCCTTATGACATAAAAGCAAAATAAAATATTAAAAAGATTAGGAAAATGGAGAGAGAAATTTAAATTCTGGATAAAATCAAGAAAATTTAACCATAGAAAAGAAAGCCTAAGGATCTACCAAAAACCTTAAGCTAATGAAATAAAACAATTCTCTACTACAGGAAAAGGAAAAGATAAAAATATGAAGAGCTACAGTTGCCATAATAATTTCTCCCATCTTCTGAATGTGGACCTCTTATAAATGCCTACTTAAATAGTAAAATAATATTCAACCTCAACTTGGCGGTAATAAAATGCAGTATATTCAAGTGAGCACTAACATAGCACACTTTGAAACTGTATTTTGCTTCACAAGGAAGGTGGCATCATTCAAATAAATATGATATTCCCTAGCATACTTACTGGGCTCAGAAACAACTTAAAATAATAAATCTAGGGGGCCAAGGTGTTACCGCAACAGGCGGGAGTGCACGCTCCGTATACAGGAGGCCTGGGTTTGATCTCCAGCACCACAAGACCTTTGAGCACTGCCAACAACAACATCCGACACTGAGCCAGGAATATCTCCTGAGCACTGTTGGGTGTTGCTCCCAAACTAAAAATAAATACGTAGTGAAAAAATAGAAATAAAATAGTAAATTCGTTTATTTACTTAAAAACTTGCTTATAACTTGCAGCTTTCTCATATAGCTGAGATTTAAGTGCTCCTCCGTGTCTTTTGTCATGAATTTTTTTCATGTTAAGTACACTGCCCAAGCCCAAAAAATACTTTAGTGGTGAACAAATACCCAAGCATTAATGAAACTAAATCTCTAAGAGCCAATCACTAAAATTAAAGCAATTAGTTCCTATTCTTTAGGGATTGTGAAAAGCTGGGAAAACAAACAATCCATCTAAGGTCAAATCTTGAGACATACGATGGGAAATTCATTAACTAGTATGGTAAACTTATTTTTTGTTTTTTTTTTTTAATTTTTTATTTTTACAATTACAAAGATATACAATTAAAAAAGTTCATATTTGGGTTTTGGTCATACAGTGTAGCAGCACCCATCCCGCCACCAGTGCCAATCTCCCACCACCAACGTCCCGGTTCCCTCCCCCTCCCCCCAGCCCTCCTCCATGGCAGGTTCTTTATTTCTTTCCATTTCTCTATCTTTCTCTTTTCCTTCCTCTCCAGACTATGGATTACAGAGGTAAACTTATTTTTTGAAGTAAATAGAAGGTAGGGTTGATTAACATAAGATGGACTTCCCAGATTTCAAGCACTTATGACTTGAGCTAAAAAGTGCATTATCCTGTAGAGAAAAAAGGATGTATAATTTTATAGGTGGATATTTGAATACTTGTGCAGTACTATATTTAAAGAGATGTAGTACACTATGTTCCCATAAATAATTAAGCAAGACAGATGACACTAAAGATATAATAGTTATAGACATAAGGAAGAGTCAACCAGGCTGTAGCTCAGTGCTAGAGCACTTGCCTTGCAAGTGTAAGGCCCCAAGTTCAACACTTTCATCCAGCCACATCACAACACCAGGGCAGTGCTGTTGTGATACCTGTTGCTGCAAGTGTAGAATCCCTGATACCACACCACAATCAAGTGTGGAGGCACTGCAATAATCTGTGCAACATAGACTCACAGCAATGACCTCAACAAAGTAGATGTTGAGAGGGAAAAAAAAAATCAAGTCTTAAAAAAATCGATGGTAATTTCCTTCTTTGTGGGAAATGCAAAGCTAATTTTATGGCATTAACTCATTTTACAGTACACTCATAAATGCTAATGATTCTAGGAAATAATAAAAATATTTAGTAATTTATATCAGGTGTTTTTTCTCGTTAAACTCTTTCAATCCACCACCGTCCCAAGCAAAGAACTACTTTAAATTTCTGAGTCTATTGCAAAACACTAATAAAAATAATATCACATACATTTTACATTTTCTCTTAACATGATAATAACTAGACAGTGTGAAAGAGTTATAGGTGCCAGGGAGAAATACAAAGAACAGGCACGCCTATAGCACTGTCTAGCCCCGAGACATCACAGGGTGTAGCCCCTGTGGCCTCCAACCATCACTGGCGTGACCTGGAAGGTCTTACCAGGGGTCAAGTGGCACCACATCTTTGACCCCAGCACTGAACTGCCAGCCCGACTGTTTAAGCAGCATCTGGAGCCACTCTCCAGTCTACTAAGCATGCTTGGGAGAACTCCCCAACCTGGACAGTGATAAAATAAGAAATGTAATTATATGTTTACCAAATTGCAGCTTAGGTAACGTGGTTTCTACAATAGTGCCAACGCCTGTGGTCTTCACTACCACCAAAGTGCCCAAGACCCTCTGATCCTGTCCTGATGTCACTTCTAGTCCACCTATTCGTTGGTGTCTTATTTATTAAGGGGATGTAAGATGTACACAATTATGGATCACCCTTAGCTACATTTATTTAGATGATTCTTCAGATCTGTGCTGTCTCACTGAAAATTTTGCTTAAACATTTAAAAACATTTAAACTGGTGGAGGGATGGGTGCTGGAACACTGTATGATAGAAACCCAAATATGAACACTTTGGTAACTGTATATCTCACGGTGGTATAATCACTTGAATCCCGTTATTCATCGATTTGCTTGAGCGGGCTCCAGTAACATTTCCATTGGACCCTATCACGTGCCATTGTAGCCCAATGGCATCTGGTTGATTCAGGCATATGAAGAGCTTCAAACCGTTCCTTCAGGGTCTTGACAAGGAAGTCCGACCATCTTGTAGGTGGGCGGCCACGTGATCTTTTGATATCCCGTGGGATCCATTCGGTAACAGCTCTAGTCCAGCGGTTGTCTCCAAATCGCATTACATGTCCAACCCATCTGATTTTCGATGCCTTGGCAAACAAGACAGCGTCCCTGATTCTGGAATAGCGACGGAGGTCGGAACTCCGGATTCCTTCTCTCATTTGAGTGAGGCGTGATATTCCAAGCATAAAAAACTTTAAAAAACATTGAATTTTTTTAAACATTTAAAGAAGAACACCCATTCTACTGTATTTGAATGCTCCCTCCCTGTCTCATACATGTTTAACTTATCGCTTGTCCAAATTCTGCCAATATGTTCATTATGTTTTGGAGGCAAAAATTATATCCGACCTTTTAATTCTGCACATATTTTATTTTGTTAGAAATGCTTTGGGAGGGTTTTTCCTTCTTGGCTGCTGGTGTTGTAAGGAAGGCTCCTGCCAGGCTGACTGGTGCGTCAAGGCCATCAATCACCAGGCGCACAGCAGGTGGCACGCGATTTGGGTAAAAACAGATCTTTTGATTATTCCAAATTTTTATGCTAGTTCCCCCTCCCCCTTCTGTCGCAGTGTAGCAAAGTAAAATGTGTTTCATTCTTCCTTTGGGTGAATATCAATTTGAATGAAAAGAACAACACGTAAACTCCCTTGTGCAATCCCTTGAGGGGTCAGGACCAGAGGAAAAAGGAAAGAAGGGGAGAATGGGCAGAGAAAGGAAAATTATTCAAAATGCTACCTTTCTTCCCAACTGACCAGTTCAGCCCCGTCCCTTCCCCTGCTGCTTCTTCATGGACTTCATCACAGAGGAGGCCATGACAGTCTGACCACCAGGTGTAGGGTAACCACCAGGTGTGCTTGCACCAGATCTATAACTTTGCACAGCTACCAGGGTGATGTTTGAGATTCCAACATACCTCTGACTGTAGAGTAGTAAGAGCCAAGAGATGACCAAAGCCTCCCTACCTTCCTTTAAAACCTACACACAGGTCACTGTATCTCTTCAGAAAGACTAAATAAAAGTTGTGACTATTCCAAGTGTTAGCAAGAACGGAGTAACTGAAACCTTCAGGCATAGCTGAATGCAAATGGAAGAGCCACTTGAAAGCTAAGAAGTTTCTCATCACACTCTGACTATATGACCCCAAAGTCCTCTACTTCTAGGCACTTAACCTAAATAAATAAAAAATATTACACACACACACACACACACACACACACGTACATGCACATTGACACTCTACCTGAACATTACAGCCCTGTTTATAATGGCCAAAATGTAAGGGGAAATCTAAGTATCATCAATGAATAAATGGCTAAGTACCAGTAATGCGATACAATGAAATAATAATCAGTGAAAAAAAGGACTAGTTGATGAATACAGTAATTTGGATGAATCTTAAGGACTTTAAGATAAATGAAGGAAGTCAGTTTCACAAGGTAACATAAAATATCACAAATAGCTACACTTATAGGTCAGTCTGGAAACAGAAAACTATTGTGACAGAGAAGAGCTTTTGCCATGGGCCCCAGAGGGCATGATCCCAAGGATGCCGCACAGGGGGCGCTGTTGGCAGAGCTGTGTCCGGATTGCAGAGGGTGGTGATGATATGAATCTATGTCGATGAACAAAGATCATGGAAAAGCGAAATGTCTTTTATGATGATTTAAATAGTAAGATGAAGACCATAAGCATTTTACGAGGAAAAAAAATCAAGTCTGTGACCAGTAAAATGAGAACATCTGCCTTTGGCTTTTCTTTGCCTTTCCTAAGCTTTCATGTTGTCTGTAGAGTCTAAGACCTCATTTTTCAAGCTTAGGCGAGGGGATATCATTTGCTTGGGGGGGGGTGGAGGGATCGGGAGAAAGGTGGAAAAGCTATAAGAAAGTAAAATGTCAAGTGGACTTACAATTATTGATAAAATTTTGAATGTCTTATTTTTTTGTAAAATTTGCATGAAAATCTCCTTTATTTTGACCCCTAAGTATAACGGCAAAAGGAAATGTCAGGAGTCAAAGGTGAAATCAGTCAAGAACTTTCAAAACATTTTCCTATGTTGTTTTCAAAAAAAGCAAGACCACAAAATAAATGTGTGATCTAATCCTTTACAGCCACTACCCTTCCCGAAAAACAAAATAATTGATAACTGCCAGACCCACTGTTATGTAGATGTTTTTCCTATGAAATAATTCTAAGGTAAACATGGTTTAGACTTAAACATAAAATGCTTTAGACAAAAATAAATTTCTTCACCCTGTCTAACTTTTGGAAATCACAGAAAAACAATCTACTAATATGATGGAAAAAACAAAAACTTGTCCCAAAACTTCTTCCATACACATATCAAAACACAAAATAAAAATTAAAAAATGCCCACAAAAGTTGGTCCAAGGAATACTGTTCATACAGGGGTTAAAGGCGCTTGATACCACACATGGTCCCCCAAGCTCAGAGGCAGGGGGCTCTTTGTGTATCACAAGCTGTACTCTCCACCCTCCAACAAATGAACAATCAAACCCAAATCTACAAAGTATAATTAGAAAAAAAATCATTCTCATCTTAAAATAAAGGTTAAGTAAACTGCAAACTGGCCACTGCTGGGCTGGCCAGAAAGTGTTGGTGGCAGGGAGGAGAGTTCATGGGTTTCTTGCAACCCGCGAACAGTGAAACTGTAGCCAGGCCCCTTAGATCACAGGCAGAGAAGGGAAGATTGGGGAACAGCCTAAGGTTGAGGTAAGAGGGTCCAGGATGCTCCTTTGGGAGCTCTTCTCTGATAGGGGGGTTAATAACCATGTTAACCATGTTAATAACCACAACACTACGGGAAACAGAGGAGGCCGGAAACTCAGCTCATATCACTGCTGATAATGCTGTCTTTCTTACTTTTAGTAATCCCTGGTTGTTTTCACACAAATTGTCATGACAATATGTATATATCAGTCCTGGAAAGAGAGTGCAAGGTGAACATGCTTGTTCTTGCATAAAGCTAACCCTAATTCAATGGTTCTATCCTGGACCCCTGGCATTAGGAGTGATCCCTAAGCACAGAGTCAGTAATAATTCCTGAATATTGTCAGGTGTGGTCCCCATTCTTACCCTCATTACATATCTTTATAGAGATACATCACTGCAGGTATAGATGTAAGTATATCTATAGATAGAGCTAGGTGTTGATCTAACTAGATAACTGACTAGTTATATATTTAAATCTATACCTCCTACGTGTTGGCATTAGTCCATTGATTATATCATTGCAAAATTATAACAACCATACAGTTATCTTAAAGGCAGGGTATCTTGATGCTTTTGTTTATTTTTTGTCTTACAGATCACTCCGAGCAGTGATCAGAGAATATTCCCACCTCTAAGTTCAGGGGTCACTCCCATCAGAGTTCGGGGATCATGAGGTGCTGGGGATGAAGGCCAGGCCTCCTGCATCCATTCCATTGAGCAATCTGTCTGGCTACAACTTGATTCTAATTGCATTTGAGAATCACCTGGTGTCTTTAAGTACCAATGTGAGGGGCTGGTCTTCAGAGTTGAGGATATTAATGATGAGGCTTGGTGATAATATTTCTACACCCTTATTGATTGTAATGATGGAACCATTGATGCCACCAGAGATGTTTTACTGTTTAAAAGAAATTTTACCATTGGTAGACAAGGCTCCAATGCATAATTTATCCCTGCTACTGTCTAAATATGTTGAACATTCTGCCTATATGGGCATTAATCATCGTTAGATAAAGCCTTTTGATGATTTTTAATGCATCAATTTCTATTCTGTTTGACACAGTATTAAAAAGTAAGAGAAGACAATACTTCTCACAGGGCCTTGGAACTGCAATAAAATGTACAATAAGATGCAGTTTAATTTTCACAAAAGTTCATTTAATTGGTGATTTTAACATGGGCTATTTAATTTTTAATTATGTCATTCTGAATTCTCATACTGCATTGCAGACCTTCTACCTTAACAATGAGCAAGAGAATAATTTTCCTTAACTCACTTTTTAGTGTAAGTTCTTTAAATTGTGTACTCCCCTCACAGAGAATTTAAGAGCCTCTGCCAGTGATAAAGTCTCTATATAGTCCAGGAGTAAATACTAAGCATGAAAATTCAATCAAATCAGAAACGCTTTCACACTACCCTATTTTTACCCTGAAATTAAACAGCCAAGAAATGATGTTAGACTACATGAGGTCATCAAGACAAAACTATTGTAATTATAATTGGAAAGGTCTAGCAAATAAGTAGAGAATTATCTCTCTTACAAGAATTAATTAAAATCTTGTTTAAAGACTAAGAGACAATGTCTTATGAGTACCTATTATGTACACAGAATTAATCAATTCACCCTAAGCACAGTGAAAGTAAGCAACTCCACTAGTTAGTAGGGCTCTAAAATTATGTCTTTTTGTTTCCTTAAATCAGAAGTGAAAATATAGCTCAGAATTCTAAAATATGTCTTGTGGTAAATGGTTTTATTTAACACTGTAAGTAGAGTATTTTAATTGTTTAAAATCCAATATCCTGTGTATCCCTTTCACTACTTTCAACACTCAGTTCTTTGCCCAGAGTGATCATCTCCAATTATCATTTCATAGTTACATATTATAACCTTTCAGTACATGTATTGCAAACCATCATGCCCAAAAAGGAGAGGGGAATGAGAGAGAGAGAGAGAGAGAGAGAGAGAGAGAGAGAGAGAGAGAGAGAGAGAGAGGCAAGTTAGGGGGACTTAGGGGATGTGGCTGGTGGGAAGCGGGGGCCACTGATAATGGGAAATGTACACTGGTGTAGGGACAGGTGTTAGAACATTGTATTAGAACTACAATAACTTCAGTTAGAACTGAAACCTGATCATGAACAACTTTGTAACTGTTTGTCTCATGGTGATTCAATTAAAAGAAAGAAAAGAAAAAAGAGAGAGGAGGAAGAAAGGACAAAGGGAGGACAGAAAGGACAGAAGGAAGGAAGGATACACATCCTCTGTTCCTGGAAGGCTAAGGCAGAGATTGACAACAGTATATATTTATACAAGGGGAGACTGGAAGACTCCACTTCACCTGCTTCGAGAGCTTCCTGCCTAGCGCTTGAGAAAAGGTCTTCCAGTGGCTGAATCCACGCCCAGGGATCACTCCCAGGCACAGAGCCAGGAATAGCCTCTGAACACTGCAGGTTGGTGATGGCCTAAACCACCATCCCCTCCCCCATGCACCTCCTCCAGCAAAAGAAGAAGAAGAAAAAAAGGAACTTCCCTCCCCAATTCTCATTGCCAATTTTTTTTTCCAGAAGAAATCTATGGCTTATTTGTAATTCTTCTGTTTAGTTTTGTAGATAATTGTGTGAAAACCCATATAGAGAAAGATGCATTTACCACATCCATGACAGTAAAGAACTCTTTCTAAGGAGGAAGAGTTTGACACATATTTGACAAATAAATGAAAACTGGAGAACATTTGTAGAATGGCTATCAATTACAGAGCTTACGAAACGTACTTACAATTCATCAAAAAAGTCCTAGGACAGTGCTTCTGAAACAAGTCCACAAGGGTTTGGGTGGGTATTAAGGGCTATGTAGCTCCTTTTGAGATATACATACAGATAGATAGGATATATATATGCATAATCATTATATTCATAACATATTCATCACAAACATAAGCAGCCCATATAACTATGACGTGTCTCCTACCTGATCCCTCTCCCTGCTGTGTACACATACCCTGGAAAACCTTAACCACTCTTTTATAAAGTTTTTACAGATTTAAAAATTTTTACTGTCACTCTATTTTAAAAGTCTTAAGAGTCTTGGTGGGCGAAGTGATAGCCCAGCGGGTAGGGCATTTGCATTGCATTCGGCTGGCCTGTGCCAGCCAGGGTTCGATCCCGGCATCCCATATGGTCCCCCGAGCACCGCCAGGAGTAATTCCTGAGTGCAGAGCCAGGAGAAACCCCTGAGCATTGCCGGGTGTGATCCAAAAAAGCAAAAAAAAAAGTCTTGGGGCGGGAGCGATAGCACAGCAGATAGGGCGTTTGCCTTGCACGCAACTGACTCAGGTTCAATCCCTGGCATCCCATATGGTCCCCTGAGCACTGCCAGGAGTAATTCGTGAGTGTAGAGCCAGGAGTAACCGCTGAGCATCGCTGGGTGTGACCCAAAAAAAGTAAAAAAAAAAAAAAAAAAGGTCTTAAAAGTCTTAAAGGTCACTACAACCCAAAAATCAATCAAAAAACACACCACATATTTCTGAAAATATTTTTATAATCAAATCTGAGCTTATTCAAGTGGCTAGAGAAGGAATTAAAGCAGCGAGTGGAGTCTCCATGTCTGGATATTTATAACAGAACAATCTGCAATCTGACTGCTCCAGACAGCCACTTGCCTTGGGCCCAAATGAGTCACATGACCTCTTAGAACCTTACAGCTCTGAAACTGTAAGGGGCCTCAGACATCAATGCCCGGTGTCCAGTGGCTCTCACACTGTAGAAGGCACAGTCTCTCCAGAAGCCTCAGCAGAAATACTGATTGCTGCATCCTGCTTTGTTATGTCCATGCCGGGGCCCAGGAACGTATTTCTAACATGCTGCTGCTTTGTGAGCCACACTCTGAGAACCACTGATGGCGTCTTACTTCTCCAAATTACGAATGAGAAGACTGAGACCTGCAGAAGCTAGGTGTGACCTACCCAAAGGAACACTGCTAAGCCACAGACCTGGAATCTACCCTCTGATTAGCACGGTCCTCTTATGCAAGTCACATACAGGTCTCCAGTATCTGCAGAGAATCAGCACAGACCGAAAACCAAATGAACAAAAAGCTGTGTTGAGCAAGAGGCCATCTAACTTTCGGCTATAATAGCTTACCATGATATCACTGAGGATAAGAAGAAACAAAGTTCTTCACGCTGTTTATCTGCAAATTGTTGAGAAAGAAGTTTCCCACTCCCTGTCCTTTATGTTACTTGTGAAGGTTTCATTTCTGTGGCTGAAAGATTCTTTTTAAAACAAATCATGAAATCATGAAATCACGATGCTGTCGTAACAACATAGTAAGAAGATGACTTCATGGGATCGCTTTATAAGGGTTTGAATAATGAAACACCATTTGAAAGGGACTTAAAAATTATTGCTGGCAAGTATTTTACAGCATCTCTCCAAGATTTGTCAAAAGTAAGCAAGATTGCAGATGAAAGCATAATCTACAAGACTTAGAGTCAACCAAATTGCTCCACACGCGTGTCTGATGCAGCCACGCTTGGATGGAAGAAGAGAAAGCTGAATGGATGAGGTCAAATAACCTACAGATGAAATAACTCTAGCTCTCTTAATAAGACCATCGTCTTTTATGTACCTTTGTTCCCAGATGCTCTGAGCCAGGTGGAAGGTGGGCCTCACACCCTGCCCGGAGATCAGAGGAACAGCAGCAGTGCCTGCTGGGTATCATCGCTGGATCGCAGCCATTTATTGAGTGCCTTTGGTCTGCCAGATCCCATGTACACGTTTCTCTCATTTTTGTTACATTTATGTCAAAGGTTCAGTGATTTGCTGGGGTTTCACAGTTAGAAAATGGAAGTGCTGAACACAGAAAACCAGTTCCGATCTCGTTGGGGGCAGCAGTTCTCAAAGTGAGATTAGGGAACCCTTTGGGTTTTATGAGTCATAAAGTCAAAGAATTATCTGGAAAAATAATGAAAATACCCCCCACACACACACCCAATGCACCTCCCAACTAACAGTGACACAAGAAGAGAGGTAGAAGGTTTGGGCATTTTGGTGATGCTGGGGTGGAACATTTTTTACATCAATATCATAAACTTTAACACAATTCTAATGTTACCTAAACTATAATAAAATTAATTATTTTTAAAAAATTTAATAAGTAAAATAAAACAGTGATCCATTTACGATAATATTTTGCTATTGGATTTTCTTACTATGACCAAAATTATATTATCAGATCAGAGTAATAACATAGAAGCAGGTTAGAACCAGTCATCTTCTAATTAGACATTAAGGAGATTTAAAAATAGGAAACAATACTGTTCTGACAAATTGTTTTTCTTTAAAAATATTTTTACTTTGCATAAAATATGCCATTTAGGTCAATATGGAATGAGCTAGCAATATCATTTTTCAATGGATTAATACTTACTTAAAATACTATTCATTTTGGAAGCAACTAGGCATATAGAAATTCTTTTCAAAGAACAAAATAGGAGCCAGAGTGATAGCACAGCGTGTAGGGCGTTTGCCTTGCATGCAGCCTACCCAGGTTCAATTTTCAGCATCCCATATGGTCCCCCGAGCACTGTCAGGAGTAATTACTGAGTGCAGAGCCAGGAGTAACCCCTGAGCATTGCTGGGTGTGACACAAAAAAGCAAAAAAAAAAATGCAAGCAAAGGACAAAATAGTAGTTGGGATGGGAGTGATAGTTCAGCAGATGAGATCTTTGCTTGCGCATAGCAGACCCAGGTTCGATCCCTGGCATCCACCAGCAATAACTTGAGCATAGAGCCAGGAATAAGTCTTGAGCACCTCTGCGTGTGACCCAAGCAAAGAACAAAATATTCCTTGGATTGTAGGATCCTCCCTTGGAAGCCAGTATATATTGATTATTTCTTTCTTTCGGTAATGCCAAGGATTGAACCCAGGTCTCCACACATTCTGATACTGAGCTGTATCTCCAGTCAATCACAGGCAGTCAAATAAAAGTGATTAGGGGCTGGAGCAATAGTCCAGTGGGTAGGGCATTTGCCTTGCACACAGCCGACCTTGGTTCGATCCCCGGCATCCCATATGGTCCCCCGAGCACCGCCAGGAGTAATTTCTGATTGAAGAGCCAGGAGTAACCCCTGAGCATTGCTGGGTGTGACCCAAAAAGCAAAAAAAAAGTAATTAGAGGCCTGGGAGAGAATTCAAGCGGTAGAACACATTCCTAGCAGGTGCAAGGCCCTGAGTCTTTCTCCAGTATCACGTGCCCCAGCCCAAACAAGTACCACTCAGTGTAGAGCTAGTGATCCCTTCTGCTGCTGGTGTACTCCCTTCTAGCTGAGCACAGCCAACTAGATGGTGAGTACACCCTTCGCAGATCCAGAACATGTCAGAGCCCTGAGCGCTACAGGGCATGTCGGAGTGGTCCCTGTTATTTTACAGCACACTAATTAACTTGCAACATAAAGGAGACCTGTTGGTGGGGCAGGAGACAGAGACAAGCCGTGAGGTTCTTGCCTTGCCGTCAGCCCAAGTTGGACCCCAGCACTGCATCTGACCTCCAAACCACACAGGGAGCAAGCCCTTACCACAGAGCCCTGAGTAAGCCCTGTGCATTGTTAGGTGTGCCTCCAAACAACAAGAACAAAACAACAGAGAGACAATTAATGTCACAAAGAAGTGTTTACGTTCATAAAGCTCAGTAACGTTGATACCGAGGTCCAAGCAAATCCTACAGCGAGCCAGACTTGAGTTCAAATCATGATACAATCCAGCTAAGTTATTTTATTTCTCAAAGTTTGTTTCCAACCTATAAAATAGATCTCAAAGACCCCAATTTTCAGGTGTCGGGATAAGCAAATTTATTGTATTTACACAACACCAGTCATGCAGGAAGCACTCAAAAAATAATTACTCTCATTGAAACAGCAAAGGGTCAGTTCCTGGGCTAATGAGATATGTCAGATCAGCCAATGCTGAGAGCACGCTTTTCTCCAGTGCATTTCTCAGCCTTCTGTATCACTCAGCTATTGGTGTCCTGTATCATCAAGTTAAGTATTTTCCTGGGTGTAGAAATACACATCTTCAGTCTTGTATTTAATCCATTAGAGGCATACATACAGTTTATTCTTGGAACTCATTGACAATAGATCAAATCACTATAATTGCCCCTCTCATCAGAAAAAATAAATATAAAGAAGTTCAATCCTATACCACAATGATTTTTTCCAATTTATAAAAACTTCTACTATCAGTGGTAGTACAACTCCACTTAGTGGTTGCTCAGTTAAGAAAAAAAAAAAACCTGAAGTTCAATACAATTCAAACATTTTCAAATTTAACTAGATTATGCTAAAGCAGTTATTTAATAAAATTGTTTAATCAAAATTTTGAAACCCTGTTTATAAAAATTTAAAAATTTCAATGAGTGGAAGTAACGCCAGGTTAACTGTTAAGACATCCCAAACTGTTTCATTTAAGATCATCTTGTTGCAACACAGACAAATGCAATTTAAATATTTTTATGACAGGAAAAGGAAAGTGTTAAAAACCTAAAACTGTATCTATACACATTAACTTTTTAATGTAACTTTGCCTTTATAGGAGACATAAATTAGGAATTTGTGTGATAAAAAATGTTCTTTTGACCTCATACACATGAATCATTTGAGCCATAAAAGCATTTTGTGAAATGTTTTTGCTTTACATTATCATAAAAAAGTGCATTAATTTTTTTTTCCTTTCCTTATATCCATACATTTTTTAAACCTCTAACTTACACTAGGTGGAGCCTCTAGTCCAAGATTTGGAATGTATTTTTTAAAGAAAGATCAGAATTTGACGAGTCAAAGCAAAACCAAAGGGCTCTGCATTTTTTTTTTCAGATGTGCATTCCTAAAATTTAGAGGACGGTCAGAAAATGGTTCCTCTCTCTAATAGTGAAACCACAACAGTGGGTCAGACCGTCCGCAGTCACTGGAGAAGCTCTGGGCAAGGCTGCTGTCATCTAGACCCAGGCTTGAATCTCTTAATTCAATGCAGACATTTAAGTTTCATTTTGGAAGAAGGTATATAGGCCAAACAAAGGGGTAAAATCTTTGGGTTCTTGTAAACGAAATATAATTGTGGGCACTGTGATGTACAATACTCTTAATGACAGGGGTTCAAGACCACACTCTCTACCAGAGCTCTGCTTTTCTCCAGTTATTCCAGGATCCCTCACTATCCCAGGGACCATCCTTTTCCCTCCTCCCAACACAAATTCAATTCTGTAGCCTGGTCTCAGGTTCTGAAGACGTTTGCCATTTCTTAGTTCCATACCATGTTTCTTTACATCCAGCTTCTGAGAAAGTTCACTCTCTCTCTCTCTCTCATCTCTCTCTCTCTCTCTCTCTCTCTCCTCCACTATTTCACCACATTACTGTTCTTATGTACCTGAGGCAGGCACTGTGCTCAGATAGTTCATGGCATTCCAATGGAAACAACAACTTCAGCTCTTCAGAATAAACAGCAGATCAGCGGCTGCAGTAATCCTACAGCAGGCTGGACACTTGCTTTGCTTGCAGCTGGTGTGACTAGACCCCTTGCACTTCTGTGGTCCCTGAGTTCCACCAAGTATGATCACTATGTGCAGGGCTAGGAATAAACCCCAAGGGCTACCTGGTGTGGCGCCCAAACAAGACCAGTAGAGCCTGGGAAAAAGCAAAGTCATCTCCAGTGCTTTCAAACCTTGAGATTTTCCAGATGGAGAAAGAGAAGTACTAATCATTTGGGGATGTCTGGGGACAGAGGGGCTTCAGAACCGAACAAGCCACATGCTCAAGTACGGCTCTATGAACTTGCAGTTAAAAATAGGTCCTTAACTGCACTCTGGAGTATCCAGTGGACTCTAGCTTCGGAGATTAGAATTCCGAGATAACCCTCCAAACTTCTGATCACTCACTGCTGCAGGAGAAAGCCCCCACTATCTCCCTCCTGCTATCTCCCTGCACGCCTGCCCCTGCTCCCCTCGCCCTCCCCTCCCAGGTCTCAGTGCTGGCTTGCCAACTGATGTGCTCAAAATGCAAAGTTCACAGCAGCAGCAAGGGAAGCGTAAATGCTTGCGCTGACAAAGTTGACAAAGATCTGTCCATTTACTGGGCAATAAAATGTCATGGAGTCGTTCTTATTTTCAGCCTTCAGATTTATATAAAATCTTGAGCTAGGCAGGATGTCGTTCTGCTGACAGCTGAATTATGTGGCAGAGTAACCTTTGAACAAGTACAAATCACTGACCTCACATAAATTCTTCCCCAGAAAGCCCAAGGAAATTCTTGGATCCGGGTCAGATAGGCATGAAGGCAGTTAGCAGGATGACCAGTTTCAAACATAACTGAGCATTTCTACCAGTCAAACCAAAACAATTAGACAAAATAAAAACAGTTCTTTGATAATTGACTCACGTTTCCCATATGTGAGTTATTTACTTAATTCAAGTTAATACTCTGACGTAAGAAGTGATTTATTGAAATAAAGTGAACAGGAGTGAAGAATAATAGCGCTTAGGAGTTGCTGAACTTAGATGACTGGCTTATATGTGACAGATGTGGGCATTTGCATTTTGTTTTTAAGAAAAAAATTACCTGAGCTTGGGTTCTTAAGTCATTTCTTGGCCAAATTATGAATAGATAAACTGGACAAGTGATATTAAATTGCCAAAGAGAAGTTTCCAAAGAGAAAAGGTTGTTAAACAGTGTATATTTTCATGCCAAGTTTTGGTGTTGGTGGTAAAGCTGTTGAACTTTGTGTTATAATTTAGTAGAATTTTCTGATTAATTTTCCAAATGGGATGGGGTGGCTGGTGGTATGTCCTGTAGCACAGAAAGTCTATACCTACAAATCTTCTTGTAAAGGTGACTCTTTCCTCATTCTGCCTGTCAATCTTTCAGCCAGGTAATAGATTCCTGCTAACTAGAACTTCTACTCAAATTGCTCCCTAAAAGACACAGGCGAGCTGGGCATCTTATACTAACTTCTGTTAGGATCCAAGAGAGGTGGGACTAAATCTTGCAAGACTCAATACAGATTCAACAGACACAAGGGCCTCTGCCCTCTTTCTATCTCTACGTAACAGTGTCAGAGGAGAATGCTACCTGATGCTTTACAAATTTTTAATTATACATCTTAAAACTGAGTGGGGGCAATGAAAATTATTTTCAGAATAACCTTGTCGAGCTAATCTTCTCAATTTCTATCTACGGGGAAGCAAAAACTTGATGAATCAATTGTTTTCATTTTGCTGACACTTGGTATTGGTCTTAAGAACAATTCCTTTCTAAGCAAATTAATGTTTAACCATTTTCTTATCATCAGCATTGCCTCATAAGCATAATTTAGAACTTTGCTATTGTAATTCAGCATACCGCATTTTTTTTTCCTTTTTTACTAAATGTGTGAGAGACATGTCTTATTCATCAGTCCTGTCATTGTAGCAATTAAAGATAGGCAGGGCGAACAAAGGAAGTATCTTACATACCTAGAAGAGAGAGCTTCTCAAAGAGGGAAGGACAGTGGGCAGGGCACTTATTTTCATACATGGTGGGAATGAGCTCAGCACACCTCAAGCACACCTCAAGGAACAGGGGACAATGACCAGAATGAGTGACTCGGGGAGACGATTATAAGACACTCTCAGATGCCAAGTCCTCAAAGAAACTGTAAGGACAGTGCTGGAATTAAAATATAGTTTGGGGACTTCTTTCCCCTACTAGAACCAAACCTGGGCAGTAGATGTTTATTTCATTTGTTGTCTGAGAACAAACAAAAGAAGAAGGGGTTATGATTGTTATTTCAACAGCAACTCCTTCCAGTCACTAGAGCCTCTGCTTCCAGTCACGAGAGATCAATGGGTACAAAAGCAATAGAAACTGAGTAAGAGATCATTTCAGGCCGAGAAGTAAGAGCAACCATTTATTGGGAAGAGTCCAGCCTGAATCTCTGGAGGTTCAAAGCTCAGTTCACTTGACATCTCCTTCAAAAAGTTTCCTTCTACTTTGTACTATGATCAACTGCTTTAGAAGTTCTTGACAGTAAAGCAGTTTGACTCTCCTTGATATTTGATTTATTCTTTTTGATTTTTGTTTTTCAATCCTACATCCACTTACTGTAGTGCTTTGTGTCCTTTGGGTAGTCAATAAGAGTTTATAGAATGATAGCAGAAGCTTACTTATTTGGAATATTTATTTGCAATGCATTTGCTGCTCTTAAGGTTGAAAGGCTTTTTTAAAAGGGGTCTATAAAATTACACTTCCTGGGTTGGAGAGATAGATCAATGGACTGTGAGCGAGTCCCAGTTTTGATCCCCAGAATTGCTTGGTCCACTGAGTACTGCTGAGACCAACCCCTAAGCACTGAGCTAGAAGTAACCCTTAGCACAGACAAAACCAAAAAGATCATATTGCCTTATTCAAAAACTAAATTTATTATATTGCCTTATTCAGAAAGGAAATGATGCATTGAACACATTTCTGCTAATGCAACAAAAAGTGTCTGAGTTCCCTTTCTCCACTTCCAATTTTCAAAATTTACATGCATTTTGTTTTTTCTTCAGATCACTCAAAAGACTTAGGAGCACACATGGTGGATGCGGTGATATTCTTCCTAGATTCCCTCACAAGAATTTCTAATCCTCCAGCTACTAGAAGTGCCCCCAGGCGGCAGCCCTCAGCTGTCAGCCCTGCTTGGGACCTACCTCCACAGGCAATAACTGCCTGACCTAGATCACACCACCTGCTAGGACCAGCCCACTTTCTAGATGACCAGCCTTCATGGGAGTCCAAACTCTTTGTTCTTTTTGTATTAGATACAACCTGGAGATCGCCCCATTTTCCCTCCCTTTTCTTCCTTGGTGTTGGTGCCGGTTTACTCCCCAGTTAACACCTCACCCACCAATGTCTATTTCACATAGCGTGTCTCAAGAAACGGTGTGTCCTGCAAATTTAAGGGAGGGGCCAAAAATAAATTATTCAAATACCAAGTCCCAATTTTCTGTGATTTTTTTTTTCTTTTTTTGGGTCACACTCGGCAACGCTCAAGGGGGTTACTCCTGGCTCTGCACTCAGGAATTACTCCTGGTGATGCTTGGGGATCAAACCTGTGTCAGCCATATGTAAGGCAAATGCCCTCCCCACTGTGCTATTACTCCCGTCCCAATTGTCTGTGATTTTAGAAGACAATAGCGGGGATCCATCAAGACTCACTTACAATAGGAGAAATACGTGTAAGACATTGGAACAGTCCAAAAGGATTCTTTTCACCAAACAGGGGCTAAGAAGACAATGGCTACCAGAACAAACTACTTGTGGGAATGATGAGTTCAAAGATATCCTGTAGGAGTTGCTGGATAACATAGGTAAGAAGCGCCAGGAGAAGGAAGAGGAGAAAACTCATGGGTTCATGAGGATACCTGGGCAAGCTGGGCAAGTCACACCAACGGATGCAGCAGGACTGATGAGAGAGAAAAGATGGACTTGAAGGGAAAAGGCCAGAAAAGGATCAGGAGAAACTCACCATCCTCCCCACAGCCTTAGTCAGAAGCTCTTAGGTCAAGATACCAGATCAATGATTCTTCCATGGGACCTATATTTCCTGATTTTTTCCAACTTCTCACCAATACCAAAGTTATTTGAAATATAAAGAGCAGGACAGATATTTTGGGAAGCTAATTGTAGTACTGATAACACCTTTATATGATTGTGGAAGCAGTGACATTTACAACACAAAATCAATTACTTCAAAGAAAAACTGTCATCAGAAAGAGTCTTTCAGCCTATTTTGCTTTGTTTTGAAAAAATAATCTTAACTTCCTTTTAGAACTCTATAATATGGATTATATTAGAAGGGAAAATAATCACAAGCTACTAAAATATAAATGCTGTAAACAAATAAAATGTACAAGGTTTTAACCATATTTGTGCAACTTATCTCTTACAGATTTTACTTGTATGATCAGTATGCTCTCTATTCGGTAAGTATAATTTATTGTCATAATGATATAGCATCATTATGTGAAATAAAAAGCATTGGAACTTTATTGGTCTAGTCTTGCCTGCTGCCTTCTTTAAATTTATCTATGGGTAAAATTATATACACAAAGTTAGTAGCTATAAAATAACTTACAAGCACTAAAGAAATTCTGGATAAGCAGAATTATTAGCTAGGTATAAGGAATCATTAAGCGATGGGAAGAATGAAGCAAGGCACTAGTTAGCCTAGCTAGCTTACCATGTATCATCATCATCATCATAGATGATCATCTCTCTCACACACACACACACACACACTCTCTCTCTCACACACACACAATCAATACAAAATAACAGTGAACATAAATAATGTAAACAATGCCATGATTTAAACTTGAATTTAATCTATTTCACATTTGAAGATTTAATTTTATAGAGAAAAATAGCTTAATAGGCTGGAGCACATTCTTTGCCTACAAGAAGTCTGAACTGAATCTCCAGTATTGCAGGATCCCCAGAGTACAGCCCAAAGGACTAATTTCCAAAGACAGACCAAAAAGTAGGCCCTGGGCTATGGCCCTCTCCAAAGGAAAAAAAGTGAATAAACTTTGAAAGCTGTAATAACTGATTTATTCATAACATCATTTTCCATGACATCCCCATATAGGATCAGGTGTTGCAGACCTTGGTAGAAAATTCCTACTAGAGGCAATAAGGAGGCACTAAGTTTCGAGAGCAAGAGAGGGTTGGTTTAATTGGAACTGTCTCTCTCTGGAGCCAGATGAATGAAACATGGAACAAGATGACAAGAAGTGGCTTTAGCAAGCTGTCACAAACTCAATTGAGATGTGCAGAGCTGCATACTTCAGTGACTGGACTGATCAGCGCTTAGCCAAAGATTTCTGCCGCTGATTCACGCCTCCATGTGCCAGGAATGTTGCTTGAAAAGACAAAGTAGTTGACCAACATAACATGCAGCTTTTCATGATGCTGTGATTTTGAAAAGGATCTTATTACCTTGACCAATAAAGCAGAAAATTAGCTATTAGAGAAGTAGTTAGAAGTTCAATAACACACAGTAACAAGAAGTTCAAAATCCAAGAGGAATTTGCAACTACAGGGTTTGCCTGAAATTGGAAAGTGAAAGTTAGGTTCTGGTTTGACTTTTCTTCCCAAATGACCATGAGTGTTTTTTTTTTTTAAACTATGACCACACTATCATACAAAGCTGGCCACACCTCTAGATATAAATTATTTGGGGAGGCCAAGGGTGCTCCAAACTGTCCATTGTTAGACACACTCCTGTTACCTTCCACTACTGCCCCCTGTCACCTTGGATTCATGAAAGCATTTCACAAAACTGTCGGATAAAAAGAAAACATAGATGTATGTGGCGATGTATTGTCTGGGAGGTCCTTTGAAGGTTCAAAGCAGCAAAAACCAGATGAAAGGGACATGTGTCTGTGAAAAGAGCTAATGACCAGGACCTTGGGACGTTTTATTTAGGTTTCAACCAGACTCCTCAAACGAGCAGGCTGGTCAAGCAGGTAAGGTCCGGCACATCCATAGACCTGCATGATTAGACCTTGCTGTAGCAAGAGGCCATTATGAAGATTAAACGAGTTTCATAAGAATTCCATAACCCAGCGCCTAGGAGTGAAGAGATAAGGGAGATGCTGAATGGAAGATGCCATGTATGTGTTTCTGCGTGTCACAGAAAGTGAAACTTCCAGTGTGACCAATCACCAAACAGTATTTTTTTTTTTGGGTCACACCCAGCAACGCACAGGGGTTCCCTCCTGGCTCTGCACTCAGGAATTACTCATGGCGGTGCTTGGGGACCATATAGGATGCCGGGATGGAACCCAGGCCGGCCACACTCAAGGCAAACGCCCCTACCCGCTGTGCTATTGCTCCAGCCCCACAAACAATATTTTTAAGAGAGAGAAAGAAAAATTATCCTTCATTGCCAACCAGCAAATTTTTAGACTGCAAAGTTAGCTTATCTCTGTTTCTATAATTGGGAAAAAAACAGAGCACCAAACAGCCTACAAATGCATGGAGTCCTCAAGGAACAGGGCTATGGAATTGAGCTTTCCAGGGAGGCGGCAAAAGAGCTGGGAGGTGACCCTGAGAGGAAGGTACAAGCAAGTGGATACTGGTGGAGGGTGTGGTGTCAGATCACTGTGTGTGAAACCCTATAGTGAACAATATAGCAAAGCATGGCTCCTTAAAAATAAATGAAAGTTTCAAAAGAGAGAAGAGGGTCAATAGGAAGAGGAGAGAGGCTGAGGAGACTATACCTGTAGGACCACAGAGACTAGTGGGAAATCTTAGAGCCTTGCTCATCCTTCACATGCACAGCCTTGCTTGTACCTTGTTGGTTTTAGATCAAAGACTTGCACAGCTTTTCCCCAGCATCTCACAATTATACTGTGATCTTTAGAAGGCTTTCAAGGTTCCAAGCAGAAAGAAAATTCACGGGATTCAGCTCAGCAGCAACTTAAAAGAAGGTTCTAGCTACTGATTAATACTGGCGAGAGTGGAGAGGAGAAGGAGAAAATAAGATACTAAGATGATTTTCTATCAGTTTGTTTCTGAGAAGGAGAGGGACGAATAAACTGTACAAATACATAGGTGACTCCCAAAGGGAGTGTTTTATTTTGGAGGAAGCAAATGGATTTGGGGATTTGGACCATACCAGGCAGTGCTCTAGGACCATCAGATACTGAGGATTGACTTTGACCTTCTACATGCAAAGCATGCCCTATGGCCCTTTGAGATATCTCTGAAAGAACATTTCAATGAGGAATGAAGAACCATAACTCGATTCAATAGGAAAAAAACAGGTGATTAAGTGTCAAATCAACACAGCTCAATAAATTAAACTCAAATGACCCATATTCTAGGCCAGGGAGATAGTTCAAAGAACTAAAGTGCCTGCTGGCAGCCCAGATTCAACCCCCTGGCACTACTCACTGATTCGCTCCCCTGAGTACCGCTGGGTGTGACCCAGAAGCACACAGCTGGTAATGGATCCTGAGCACCGCCCCCTCAATGACACATATTCCTAAATATAGTTACAAAGAACTAAATCATCTAAGATAAATATTCCTAAACTACTTACACCAAAATAGAAATTTTTACAAACACTGATGCCAAACCTCATGTTAAAATTCAATATAATTTTAGAAATTTCAGAAATAACAGATTGCGACAACAAATGTGTCTGCTCTGAGCAAGTGAAATTCTGCCACCTCAACCGGTTAAGACAGTGACAAAGCAGTTTAAGACTTAATAGAGGGAAACATATAATAAAAGCAGAATTGATAACCGAGACAATGGTTTTCCTCTAGAAATAAATCTGTATTCCCCAACTGATTTATTTTCTCCAAAGCCAGTCAGAGTAAATAATACTCAAAGGAAACCAATGATGATATTGAGCCAATCCCTTCAATAATATGCTAATCAAATGCCTTTCTTAGAATCTTGCCTCCACATGCTCTAGAATTATTTTTAAAAGTGCTTTGAAGTATTTTTTATATTCAAAACTTGCCTCTTTCCTAGTCTCTGTTCCAAAGCAAAAAAATGCACCCAAGACATAAACCCTCTCTAGTCCTGCACAGAGAATATTGAGGACTTAGTACTTCCTTACTGCTCTGTTCCAAGATGACAAAGTTAGAGTCTGGTATTGAAATTTTGCTTCTTTAAGTTTTTAAACTACCCACTAAGGATTACCTTCAACTCAAAAGATCCATGACTCATTTACTACAACTACATCAGTAATGTACCATTTCATGGCTTATATTAGAAACAACTATACCAGAATCACAAAAAACATGTGCATTTGTATCTGCCACAAATAGTAACTGAATATTAGAGGTGTGTGTTTTATAGAAACACTAGCACAGAGCCTTAGATGTTTTCGTTTCAAGCTATAAGGGATATTTTCAAATTGCTTCACTGTACATAACTATTAGCTATCATCACTTAGCAGTCCAATAAGAAAAAGAAATGAAATGAAAAGAAAATCAACAGCAAAAGTTTAAATATCGACCTTTGTCAATGAAATTAGATTCATCTTTGTTTCTTTTTAGCTTGGGGGCTGCTAATTATAACCCTCAGGATTTTTCTGAGAGATTAATTCCAGTGAAGGCGCAGGTTGTGCCGAGTGAGAATGCAGGGCAAGTCTTCCTCAGGAAACAATATCCTTTAGAATTTCATTCTTCCACAGAGAACAATCAAGAGCTTAAACTTTAATTTCGTACTCACCCATATCATCCGTATCCCAGCATCCAGAGGTAATGGATTTCCGTTGATGGGCAGGTCCAGATTCCACATTCCAAGAGATAGTGAGACAGGGAAGGCAAGCAAGAAAAAAGAAAAGAAAAATCGTTTAGGAATAGTTCACCACCTAGTGATAAATATTTCTTTTTACCCTGGGTTCCAGGAGCATGGCTCAGAAACCTGGAGCAAATTTTGCAAGTGGGAGCCCTAGATCTGACTCCCAGCACCTCTACGAGAGTCCCTGAGCACTGACAGCAACGGCCCCATAAAAGGGGGGAAAAATAAAGACCTCTATTATTCTAGAAACTGTTCCATTTCCAGATACAAGAATGTTAACTAAAAGGTTGTCTATTGTAATACATGATAGAACTTCACGAGAAATCAGTGGAATCTCTCATGAAAATTTTCATTTAATAGTCACAACTATGTAAAAACAAACAAGCAACGTTTGTGTACATAATACATATTTCTAGAAAGAGGTTATGAAAAGAGTTTTCTGAACAAACAAGGATATAAAAAATAATTGAAGCAAGCATGGGCTAGAATAGCAGTGACACTGCCGCAAGACAGATTTACACTCAACTGAAACCATAATCAGAAAACTCAAAAAAACTATTTCCACATTTTAACAAGCACTTGGCAAAATTTATTCTAGCTATATACTTTCAAGAATATATATCATGACTCATTTTGTATATGCTAGAGGTCTGAACCTTACACCAGAATTTGAATGAAGGATCCTCCAAATTAGCAATAGTAGTACTATAGGGGTTGTTACCTTTTTGTTAAAGCTCCAGGGACTTAGATGACTCAAAATTTCTAGGGGACCTTTTAAGTCTGCAAGCCTTGCTAGTTGCTCTATGAGGAAATACACTACATGGTACAAAAATTTACATCAAACACATTTTCAAGTAGGTGGTACTCCTATAGAGAGACTTCATTTAAATCAGCTCATCTGTCATAACTTTTCCTTAAGTACAGTCAGCAGTGCCAAGATCCCTGGAGAAGATACTTGGTTCTATGGAGCTTCCTGGGCAGAGATCTGTCCCACTGACACACACTTCTAATCCTTTCAATCAAAAGCTAGGGGCCAAAGCCATAGTCCAGCAGGGAGGACATTTGCCTTGCAAGTGGCTGATCTGTATTCAATCCCCGGCATCCCATATGGTTCCCTGAGCATAACCAAGAGTAATTTCTGAATGCAGAGCCAGGGATACAGGGGGGTGTGTTTTGGGTCAAACCCTGAGCACTGCTGGGTGTGACCCAAAAAGCAAAACAAACAAACAAAAAAGCTACAGCAAACTTAAAAGAATTGAAAGCAGGTGAAGAGATATTTTCCCACCCAGGGCATGTGGTAACACAGTATGCAATAGCCAGAAACCATTTACCAAAATTTGAACAAATAAATAAAACATGGAATAGTCATACAATGGGCTATTATTAAACCTCATAATGACACTGTCACATTGTCAACTTTGAGGATTTATGCCAAGTGAAATAGGCCAACCACAAAATACTTCTTGAGTCTATTCAATAAGAGGTTCCTAGTGTACCCAAATTCATGGACAGAGAAAAACAGAATGATGGTCATTGGGTTGGGGAGAAAGACAAGAAAATGGGAGTTAATTCTCTGGAAAATTGAGTTTTGAATACTGCTTTCACGACAGTATGAATGCACATGATTCTACTTAACTGTAGACTTAAAAATGGTAAAAGAGGGCAGTTTTATGATATTTTGTTTTAAAATTAAAAAATAATCCCCAAAGTTACTTCATGAGTTGTTCCTGGAATCTAATCATCCTGTGAGACCAAATTCTCACAGTTAAAAAAAAATGAGCAACAGTTTAAGTCAATACTGGATAGCAGGAAGTGCTGAAAAAAACAAACCTATACTTTGCAATCTAGAAAGAAGCAGTCCAGCCTAAGTTTAAAAAAAATCCTGTCTTCCTCTCTACAGATTGGGAGGCTGGGAACAGTAAATAGTCTGACTTGAAGACCAATCACAAGCCAGTGTTAAGTGCTCAGTTCACAGTCCTCAAAAAACACTGAAATATTGTTTCTGTTCTAACTAGACAACTCTGAAAAGTGCCCACATGAAGTCTGTCTAATATATATATCAGATATTTCAATTTTTTAATAAGTTGTGGATAGCTTTTTGGGTTAATCATTCTCTCTTGAGTCTTGATAATGAGCGGTGGATTTTCTTCTTACAAACATGTGAACATTAACTGTGTTGACTAAATTTTATAGTGTATTCTCTCTAATACTATATTATTAAATATTTCCCACAGAAAATACAGCCAGTGCATTTGAGTTCCTATAACAGAAGCCGGTTTAAATATCTGCTTTATGGCACACCTTCTGCTCTTAATTGCTCTCACTAGTCTCCAATTTTCATAGAGCGACTTCTCAAAAAGAGACAACTTGAGTAGAAGGAATAGTTGGAGATTTGAGGTATAGGGTCAGCGGTCCTTTAACAAACCTGGAATGAACTGCTGATATTTTTCTTTCCTGAACTAAAAAAAAAAACCAAAACAAAAAAAAAAAAAAAAAAACCAGAATAATGGATGTCCTGGTTTCCTATCAGGTTCTGAGTAGAGAGCAAAATGAATGAAGCATGGTGAAGACTATTGGGACACATAAGGCAGTATAAATTGAGGGTGAGCTTTAGAATATTCCCAATTATTTTCTGTCCTTGACAGGTATGCTTAAAATGTCCCTTCGGGCAGGTATATCCCAGAAGATGAGAGATGTCCAATAAGTCAGCATAGGCTATAGCCTCACTTAATTTATTTGCCATAACCTCCATCCGTCATCCTATTGACTTGTTAGTTTGGTTTTGGGGGTCACGCCCAATGGTACTCAGCATATGCGCCCAGTTCAGTACTTGATATACAACGAGCAGTGTTTAGGGGACCATGGGGTAATAGGGATGAAACCTGAGCTTCCTGTATGCAAAATGTACACTCCAGTCATGAAGCTACTTCTCTGGCCCCATCCTTTTGATTTACTTCCAACCAAATGAAGATTCATGAATCGAAGTAAGCAGTGGTTCTAAAATGTGTACGTGGGAATAGACTCATATAGTAGTTAGAGCATATAGTAGAGTAGGCAGGATACAAAATCAACACGCAAAAGTCGGTGGCTTTCCTATATACAAATAACGAAAGAGAAGAAAGGGATATTAAGGAAACAATTCCATTCACAAGTGCCACAGAAAATCAAATACCTAGGAATCAACTTACCCAAGTGTAAAGGACCTGTACAAAGAAAACTACAAGACACTGCTCCAAGAGATAAAAAGAGGACACAAGGAAATGGAAACACATTCCCTGCTCATGGATGGGGAGAATCAACATTGTCAAAATGGTAATACTCCCTAGAGCTCTATACAGATTCAATGCAGTCCCTATGAGGATACCCATGACATTCTTCAAAGAAATTGACCAAACAATCCTGAAATTTGTATGGAGCGATAAACCCCAAGGATAGCTAAAGCAATCCTCGGGAAAAGAGTGGAGGCACACACAACAAACTGTACTACAAGGCAGTAGTAATTAAAACGCATGGTATTGGAATAAAACAGACCCGTGGACCTATGGACGCCCCCCATTCTTTTTTGATAAAGTGACGGTAGAGGAAGCCTCTAAAATGGTGTGGGAAGAAAGAAGATAAATATATGGGACTACATGAAAAAGCTGACCACAAAAGAAACAGTGACTAAGATACAAAAGCAGTACAGAATGGGAAAGAACCCCCCCTATAGAGGTTAATATCCAGGAATATCAGGCACTGTAGAACTTTACAAGAAGAAAAAAACAACCCCATCAAAAATGGGGAGAAGAAATGAACAGAAAAAAGGAAGAAACCTCCGAAAAAACAACAACAAACCACTTTACACCACAGAGACTGGCACATATTCAAAAGAACAAGAACAAATGCTGGCGTGGGTGTGGGGAAAAGGGACCCCTCACCATTGTTGGTGGGAATGCCGGCTGGTACAGCCTCTGGAAAACAATGGGGACTTTCCCCCAAAGACTAGAAATTGACCCCTGCCCACCATACACTTGGGATCTACTCTGGGAAAAAAATACGCAGCGGAAAAATATATAGAGGTATGAAGTATAAAATTTGCTGAAATGGATGGAATGGAGAAGATATGTTGGCGAATACTAGAGGAGAGAGAGACAGTTACAGATTATCTGCATAAATAAATATATAGGTACATATTATGATACCAATACCAAGGTCAAGTGAAACATACATCAGGAGGTCCTGTCAAAGGTGGAAATTATCAAAACGTGTGGGAGTCAGAGGCTAGGTAAGACAGAAATGGAACAGTGTGCTGAGGGTACTAATGCCAACCTAGAACTGAGCATTAAATAGAGGCAAAAGGATACACATGACAACCCTTTAAGTATGTTTTGTAATCCATAGTCTGGAGGGAAGGAAAGAGAAAGGAGAGAAATGGAAAGAAATAAAGAACCTGCCATGGAGGAGGGCTGGGGGAGGGGGAGGGGACCGGGGCGTTGGTGGTGGGAGATGGGCACTGGTGGCGGGATGGGTGCTGCTACACTGTCTGACCAAAACCCAAATATGAACTTTTTAATTGTATATCTTTGTAATTGTAAAAAAAAAAATTTAAAAAAAATGTGTAGTAATGGTGGGAGCCCAGTGTGTAGGCGTTGCCTTGCATGCGGTCAGCCCATGCCGGCCTGGGTTCGAACCCTGGCATCCCATATGGTCCACGGAGCACCGACAGGAGTAATTCCTGAATGCAGAGCCAGGAGTAACCCCTGAGTGTCACCGGGTGTGACGCAAAAAATAAATAAATAAATAAAAATGTGTGCAGGATCCCGAGGAGGCCTGCAATGGTGGTCCCAAGAAAGCTATATTGGTCCCAATCTCCCACCTCAAACTCAGACATCATTTGCCTTTTTATTTGCCTTCTATCAGGAATCTACAGTGAATGTTTCCAGAAGATACATGACAAATGATCTGTGAGTGAATTAAAAATAAATATTTAATAAAAGTCTCAGTTGTAATTCTAATGCAGTAAATACATTAGACATATTATGCATAAACAAAGGCCTTCACTGTATTCAATCACTTGAAAGAATATGCAGAAATCCCGAAACCAAAATGTCTGAGAAACACTGAGAATGACTTCAGCAGACAGCAAAAACAAAGAAAAAGCTGCAGAAGGAGACAGGAGCAAACCACAAATTTCCCAGTGGCCACTGAATAATCTTATTTTTATCTAAGTACATAAAGCTACTGAATCTATGGAGGAGGCTCCAATGACAGTCTTTTTAAAATTTAACTGTATGTTAATTTTGTGCAGAGTTATTCATTGTTCAATTTTTTCTACTCAATCATACTTCATTATATTTATTTATTAATATTTTAAAGAGTTCCAGGCTAGAGAAATCGAGGGATAGGAAACTTGCCTCACATATGAGTGGCCCCGGTTCAATGCACTAGCAGATGTCCCCTGGGCTTAGGGCCTGACGTTGTTCCTGAGCACTGCAGAGTATGGTTCAGAATGACCCCAAAAATGGTTTATAAACCTTATTTTCTAAAATTAATCTTGGGACTATGTTAAAAAGAATGATC
Source organism: Cryptotis parvus (assembly GCA_021461705.1). Taxonomy (NCBI): domain Eukaryota; kingdom Metazoa; phylum Chordata; class Mammalia; order Eulipotyphla; family Soricidae; genus Cryptotis; species Cryptotis parvus. Next base: position 124,094 of record JAJIBD010024239.1, on the reverse strand, counting down.
TTCCCTACACTGTAAGGTGCGTGCTTGCACTGAACTTATCTCTCAAAAACAAACTCTGGCTAACTCAGAATTGGGAAAAGTTTCTAACTGACCTCACAACTATATTCATCTCCCAGTACAGACAGTCCACATGCCGGTAGAGCCAGGGTTAGGGTCTAGCTTGCGGGATGGGAAGAAATGGAGCTCCTAGGAGTCATAAACCAGGGTTCTGTCCAATCTGGGCTACCTGGGAGTCCTCCCTGCTCTCTGTGTGACTCTTTCCTCCTCTACCTCAGACAATGTGGCAAATTTCATTCATCCTCAAGTCCTTCTGTACCTCCTCACTCATAGACAAAACCTTACTTCTTTCTTCACCAAGAAACTAGAGGCAGGAAAACGACAGAATTAATATTCATGCACTGAGACTATGAAATTTATGATTTGTAACTCTAGAGCTAGCTAGATAAAAATAATGACTTTAATATGGTTTCTAGGAATAAATAGCAACTGAAACCATGATTATGATTTTAATAAAAAGAAAACCAATGTATGCTAGAAACATCAGTGAGAAAAAGACAGATCTAAGCCATATCCAGGTAAGGCAATGTGAGTGAAGAGAGACTCTGGAATGCAACCAGGGAATAAGACTAGCCTTGGCAGAATATTTTTAATCAACATACATTCTCCAGGGACACCTCCTAAACAAGCATGACTATGGGACAGCCTGAACCTTCTAGAATCAATTGATAATGGCATCTGAGCCTTCATCCATCAGTGATGAAATGATACAATGTCTAGAGAGAAGTTCAGACTTGAAAATGCTTAAGGGGCCCGGAGAGAGTAGAGCAGGCAGGTACCGGCCTTGCAATCTGCCAATCCAGGCTTGATCCCCGGCACCACGTGTGCTCTCTAAAGCACCATCAGGAGTAATCCCAGAGCACAGAGTCAGGAGTAAGTTCTGAGCACTACTGGGTGGCCTCTGCCCCCTGTTAAAAATGCCGAAGACATCTGCACAAAACGATAAACAAAATCCATAGAATTTAAACTTTCGGGGTTTCGAGTGAAACTCTTATAAAAAGATAAAATAAAAAGCTGTTTTATTATTAATAATCTGACATGTGTTATCATTACCTGGGGTTGTAAAGCAAGGAGGAAATTATAAATAATTTCAAAAAAGTAATTTCACTCTGCCTGGGTGAATCACTTTGTCTTTGCAAGCCTAGATTTTCTCATCTTTAACATCACACACCACAGAGTTGTAAAAGACAGAAATAAAGATATTTCCAGGTGCCAGATGAGAATGATTGGCGCAGAGGAAGCTCTTAGGAAACTGGCACTTCATCTCTGGATCTCCCTCTGCTTTGGATTGCAGGCGGTTACTTGAGGGCTCATCGACTTTCAGATAACCTGATGCATATGCACAAAAAATGCTCTTGTTTTGTTTAGGGACCAAATGTAGGTGTGCTCAGGCATTACTTCTTCCTGACAGTGCTCAGGGATTGTAGGTGATGCCAGGATCAAACATCTGGTGGAACCGAACATCTGCTGTATGCAAGGCAAGTGCCTTATTTACTGTACTACTCATCCATTCCTAAAACTGATGTTTTTGATGCAGAGAAATGGGAATATGTGTCTATACGGGAAGAAACGGAGTGAATACATACACATATTTAGATTGCAATTGCAGATGGATGCCTGTAGCTAATAAACGTATTAAGATAGAGACTACTGTCAGGAACTTTGCTCCCTGATAACTAACACTGTATAGCAAATTGAGAAATGTGGCTCCCATTAACTCCTTCAGCTTTAATATTCATGTAGAATCTGTCAGTGATTTCATCTGGCTTCTGGCTTCTTTTTTTCTCTTTTCTCTAAGGACAATTCTTCAGAGTGTCCTGAAATCTTAGTCAAACAGGTCTGAAACCCCTTTAGCCTGCAGACCGGCTCTCTGCTATTATTTCCACGCTCCTCCCCAGGTCTTCAGAGCTTTCTTTCCTGGGGCCCGCCCTCCTTTCAAGTTCTTCTCCTGTCCATAGAAATGGGGCTTTCCCCAGTTTCTTGCTTAATGGAGCATTTGGAAACCTTTTTCAGTACATATGTGTGACAGTTTCTCCATAACACATATTAATATGCAGAATACTATTTGGATAATATGCATTCTCTGTAAGATAATTGTTATTACCAATTTACCTGTTTGCCTCCAGTGCTGTGTAAATTTGAAATACTCATACTCTTTTAACTCTTTAAAACTTGTTATGCTTAATGTCATGTTCCTTGGTATTGATATACTTGTCTCCATGTACAATAAAAAGCATCATATTTTATTTGCAATCTTATTCCCATGACTTATATTAGTACCTTGCTGGTCTAAAAGGAATGAAAAATTAATATAAATAATCCATAGCTGATTTGAGTTGCAACACTTTCAAATTTTTAATAATACAAAGAGCATGGGAAGATTATAGGGTTTGCAATCTTTTGCACAAATATGACCAATTCCATCAGTTTGTTTTCCTACCGTATCAAGTTAGATCAAAGAGGAAAATGTAAATTTACAATGAGGAAGGGAGAATGTAATAAATCTGGAACAAATATATTTGTGTAGGAAGAAAGTTTGGTTCTAAGGAAAACAGTGTGATTCGGGTTGCCAAGCAGACAGCAGAGTGCAGAAAAACGGGTGTTAGACAACGAATGGAGATTTAGGACGGAGTCATAAAGTTTCATATGCCTGCGGGTTTTCCTTGTAGTTGGCTTCTCTTCTGAAGCCTTGCAGTTGGTACTGAGTTTCCAAATTTGTTTTATAACAGATCATAAGTTCCCAAATATTTTTGTCTACTACCCTTTTCAAAAAAAAAATTACCTTGCAGCCCCTGAAAATTTATTTGCTTTCACTGTATCACTGTCTTCCAGTTGTTCATCAATTTGCTCGAGCAGGCACCAGTAACATCTCCATACCTGTCGCAAGCAAGTGTAGCCCAAGGGCATCTACTTGCTCCAGGGACAGGAAGAGCCTCAAACCATTCTTCAGGTCATGGAATTGAGGTCCACAATTGTTACTGGTTTTTTGGCATATCAAATAAAACATGGGTAGCTTGCCAGGCTCTGCCAAGTAGGAGGTATACTCTCAGTAAAGACTCTCATCTCAAGCATTTACTGATAAGCATTTACTTTATTTGCTTTAGGCAAAAAAAAAAAAAAAATCAGACAGTGCTTCTTTTTTTTTGTTTTTGAGTCACACCCTGAGATGCTCAGGGAGTGCTTGAGGGACCATATGGGATGCCGAAGATGGAACCCAGGTCAGCCTCGTGCAAGGCAAATGCTCTACACGCTGTGCTATTGCTCCGCCCCAGACAGTATTTCTATTCCCCATGATGACCATCTTTCCTGTTCCCCTCTGCTCAGGGTGGGAAAATACTTAGAAAAAGACAAAACATGATTCTGGGATCATCTCTCAGGGCATAGAATTAAAAATTCAGAACAGCTACGGACAAAAAGTACTTTTTTAGACAAGTGACTCATCTACAAAATGGGGGGATGCTTATGTTCAAAAAGTAGCTCTGGGGCCGGAGGGATAGCCCAGCGGGTAGGGCGTTTGCCTTACACGCAGCAGATTTGATCCCCGGCATCCCATATGGTCCCCCAAGCACCGCCAGGAGTAATTTCTGAGTGCAGAGACCAGGAGAAACCCGTGAGCATAGCCGGGTGTGACCCAAAAAAGCAAAAAAAAAAAAAAAAAAAAAAGTAGCTCTGGGGCCGGAGTGATAGTCCAGCAGGTAGGGTGTTTGCCTTGCATGCAGCCAACCCATTTCGATCCCGACATCCCATATGGTCCCCCACACAGTTCCAGAAGTGATTCCTGAGCACAGAGCCAGGAGTAACCCTGAGCATCGCTGGGTGTGACCCAAAAAGAAAAAAAAAAAAAGCAGCTCTGCTTTATAGCACATTAATCTTTTCACCCCAAGGCAGAAAAAAGCCAGAGGCTGAAGAAAAAGCATTATCGTGTGCCTACAAACAAAACATCTATTCTTTGATCACCGGCATATTTTGTTTTGAGAAATAACTCAAAAAGAAATGCCTAGTCCTCCCAAACTATGAAAGTGACATGCATTTTCTTATAGGAGAATTGCAGAACGATGAAAAGACCACGGTGGGTTCAGAGAAGGGGAGAACCTAGTCAGCAACATAGCTTGTCCTGCGTCTAAAGGTCGCAGGATGCCTGAGGGTTCCTGCTGCAAATATAGCTGAAAAACAAAAGGTTCCAAAACATTCCGAGGTCACTGGCCTAGGTGCTCCTCTGCAAACTGATAGATTAGTTGGTCAATGCCAAAAAGCAAATTTCTGGATTCCGTTTGCTTCCTTGTGCTCAGAGACCAGACAAAGCAGCAATAAAAATGGGTAGGACTAAATCTGGGGCAAGCCATCCCAAATGGACAAATTCAGCTTCTCTCTACAACCACAAAATCATCCAACCATAAGGAAAGAAGCGCTGGACTTAGTGTTTTCAGTCCTGGTGGAACGCGCGTGGTTACAGCACTTTGCTTGACAGCAAAGGGGAAAATTAAACTGCTGGCTGGAGTTATTAGGGGAGGCTTAATAGAAACAAGACTATCTCACATGTATAAATCTAATTTATAATATTAACATAATATAATAAAATGTTCTTTGTGAATAAAATCATTTAATTTGGGGGGAATACATAAAAACGTGCTCTACTTTTTATTCTGGGACACAATGCTGAAATCAAGTGACTAAGTATTTGCATTTATTGAGCATCTATTATGTGCTGTATGCCAAAGGAGGTTCCTATAAAGATTCGGTCTTGCTATTAAGAGAGTTTTGCATCTGTGTTTTTTTTCTGTAAAGAGCAGGGCAGACAAAGAGGAGGAACACTGAGCTCAGTGAAATGTGATGAGGTAATAATTATTCTCCTTTTTATTTCTATCTCATCTCCTTTCCTTATACTTGATAATATTATCATTTTGATCACAGCAATATTTATATAAAATGACACATTTTGCTGAATCAACTCATTCGAGGCACGAGTTAATGCATTTTATGGAAAGCCACTGGTGGTTCAACCAGTTTTTTTTTTTTTTTGAAGCATCATATAAGCAAGTCACAGTGAAAGCCTCTTTGCTACATTCCAACCTGGTCTAGAGGACTTTCATCTTGTACTGGAGTAGCCTAAGTGCTAGTCAGACGGAACCAACACTCCTTTTCTTTATGCTAAAAGGTCAGGAGAAAGCATTTTTAAGAGCTATGCTATTCTCTTGCCTGCATTTATCACTTCAATAGATTTTAATGGAACTACCCCAAAAAAACAATTTTGCTAGGCTTTGTAAAGATTAACCAAAATCTATTTGAAATCATCAGAACTGTGTACAGAGAACTAAAACAGGAGGAAAATAATATAAAATTCCAGGTCACATGGCTAAACAGCAAAAGTGATGAGTGAATTCAGAAACTAGTATATGAGCTGCTATTAAGTTAATGTGATTAATTATCATTGCCATCGAATTTCATTCTCAAACTTCACCCTTGCCTACCACAAATAAGGTCAACATCCTCCAGAACTGTCAAGAGCATAAAACCCATACTAATTTTTTACATGTATTAAACATATGGGGCCAGAGCAATAGTCCAGCCGGTAGGGTGTTTGCCTTGCATGCGGCTGACCCAGGTTTGATCCCGGCATCCCGTATGGTCCCCGAACAGTGCAGGTAGTAATTCCTGAGTGCAGAGCCAGGAATAACCCCTGAGCATTGTCGGGTGTGACCCCCAAAAATGAAAATAATAAATAAATAAAAATAAAACACCTCCGCTTCACTGATAACATTCTAATAACACCAAAATTAGCCAAGCAGCACAAATGCTGGCTGACTTTGACTGAGAATGTGGAGAGATAGGTCTACAGCTGAATCTGAAGAAAACTATGTTCATGAAAAATGAACTAGTTCCTGAGGCCCCATTCACTCTCAATGGAACAGACATCTCTGAATGCAGCAGTTATGTGTACCTAGATCGAGAACTCAACATGATGAGCGACCTAAAACCTGAGCTGCGCAGGAGGAAGAGAGCAGTATGGAATGCCTTCAAAGGCATCGAAGAAATAGCTAAAAAGGACAAAGAACCTCCGGCTCCGGGCACATCTCTTGGACTCCACCATTCTCCCTGCATTAACATACGCCTCAGAGGCCTGGGCCCTACGAAAGCAGGATGAGAATGCTATTCGGGTCTCCCAGAGAGGAATGGAAAGAGCTATGCTTGGAATATCACGCCTCACTCAAGTGAGAGAAGGAATCTGGAGTTCCGACCTCTGTCGCTATTCCAGAATCAGGGAAGCTGTCTCGTTTGCCAAGGCATAGAAAATCAAATGGGCTGATAGCATGCAGGGCCTCGGACGCGGCTGGGGAAGCTGGAACTCCGCTTTCCCCAGGCTAAGCTGACCATGGGGCTCCCGGGAGGACAGATGGATTTTGGGGAGTCGGCCCATCATCTCTGGGGGGTCCCGGAAGCAGCCAGATGAGACTCGCCCACCACACTAGCCACAACCTTCGCTGTCCGGATGCTGGGATACTACCTCATAACCAGATTAACAGAGCAAAACCAGTTCGAGCCCAGGTCACGCGGCCGCAAGTGGCCGTGCGGTCCATCAAAATACTGGAAACAGTAATGTCCTTTAATGCACTGCATTCTACGATGTGCAGGAAAGTTTGGCGGGAGGGAGAGATAGAGAGGAGAGAAAAGACATACAGAACCCGCCAAGTAGTTGAGGTGTGTGTGTGTGGGGGGGGAGTGATGGGAGATGGGTTTGGATGGAGGGATGAGTGTTGGAACACTGTAGAACCAGAACTCTACATGAGCATTTTGCAATTGTATGTCTAAAATGGTATAATAAAATTTGGGGAAAAAAAAAAAGAAAATCAGATGGGCTGGACATGTAATGCGATTTGGAGACGACCGCTGGACTAGCTGTATCCGACTGGATCCCACGGGATGTCAAAAGATCACGTGGCCGCCCACCTACAAGATGGTCAGACTTCCTTGTCAAGACCCTGCAGGAACGGTTTGAGGCTCTTCATATTCCTGAATCAACCAGATGCCATTGGGCTACATTGGCACATGGTAGGGTCCAATGGAAATGTTACTGGCGCCCGCTCGAGCAAATTGATGAATAATGGGATTCAAGTGATCAAGTGATCAAGAGATAGTAGAGTCTATGCAAAGTACTGTTTTCATTTTCTTGTGTCAAATATTGTGCTTTAATGACACTGATCCATAAAATGATGTAAAATATAGGCCATGTCATCCAGGCTTTAAAAATAAAAGGTTTGTAATACAGATACATATTTTAGGATCATAGATATGAAGACTGAAGTGTTAGTAACTCCATCATAAAGAGGAGTAAAATGATATCTGGGAAAATTGACAATGAGTCCACAATCTGGAAAATTACATCATCGCTTGTTTTTACTGAAACACACTTAGTTATCCAACCTTTTAGTACAGAGACCAAAGCTGTGCTGAAGGCAAACTATTCCTGGATAACCTATAAAAGTGTATTTGCATATGATAACTGTGTTATATAACACAAAAGTATCATGATACTTCTTCACTTAGGGAAAACATCTGACACGTAGTCTCATATGCACTTATACAACATTATCATTGTTGCATTACCTAATTAATTTTCATCTTTGATATATTTTTCAAAGGAAGCAAATAGCTAAGAATAGCACAAGTTATTCACCCTTTATAAATATAATGTAGATAGTGTTGAGGCAAGGTAATATTTCTCAATATTTAGAAATTTTGTGAGTAAATAATTTTTATAAAATCATCTAAGCTTTTTTAAAAAGGTCAACCTATTTTTAACTTTCGTTATTCCAATCTCTAACAAAAGAAATTAAGGAAACTCCTAAGAAAGAACCCAACTAAAGGAAATAGAGAATCAAGGGATAAAGGTCTGTAAGGTATAAGGTCTGTATGGGTGCAATGTTGGCTGCAAAAATTCCTGACCTCATCTCTCAAGGCATCAGACTTACTCTCCACATGGTCAGAGTAAGCATCCTATACCTGACCCCCTAGGACTCAGCTGCATCAAATCCTTCATGGTTCCCTTTGCCTACTTGATAAATTCCAAGGTTTAAAGTTGAGTATATTCAATATCTTATAATGTGCACCCAAATCTTACCGCAGGGCTTATTTCAAAGGGAATTCAAACTATGACAACACAGAGGTAGGAATATGTAGTGGGGGAAGGGGTGTCAGAAGGCAGGGGGAGTCACAACTGAAATGAAGTCTCATGTGAGCATGGAACACAGGTGAAAATGACATGATTTAACCTCTTTCAGGGATGGATTTCATACTCAGTGATATTCAGGGTTGACTCCTGGCTCAGTCAGTGCTCAGGAATCATTCTTGGCAGGGCGTGGAAGACCACTCAGGATGCCAGGGAGTGAACCCGAGTTGGCGCAAGCAAGGCAAGTACTCTACCTGCTGTACTATCACTCTGGCATCTTTTACCCCCCCATTCTCTATGTGATTTAGGAAATACTCTTATTTTCCAAGCTGTAATATATAACCAAAGAGGCTAGGTATGTGGTCATCAACAACTAGATCTGAAACAGTGTTCTGATAGAAATTACAAACTTATAGCCAGATAATCTGAGAGTAGATGACCAACATCTTTTTTCCCATTTGTCACATATTATACAACCGTTAACACAATGTGTCAAATTTATAAAAGAGAGACAATAGCTCTTGATTACTTAGATCCATTCAACTTCTCAAATTCTAGTTTGAACATATAATTCTAACATTAAAATAGAGTCTAATAGAGTCTAATTGCTAACTATTCAAAACGTCACTACCTAATCTAGACCTGTTTTTCCTACCCACTCATTCTTTTGGGCAAAGGTCTGCTTATAACTATTTGATAAGGATGGATGCACCCTGTCAAGTTTGAAGACTTGCATATTTAAGACTGGAGCATTTAGTTCCTGGAATATAGAATCTGGTGAGCTTTTTATAATAATTTGCTTCTCCACCTGTTCTCAAACATATGGTAAACACATAAGGAATGACTTAGTTATTTCATTCTCTTAGATCAGAAATATTTGAGCAACTATCCATACTAATTAACACGTGCATGATTATATTTTGTAAATCAAGGAGGCATGATAGGAATCAGATTAAAAGATTCCTAAGATAGGTTATACATAAGACAAACTCACAAACTCTAAATCAAAAATCCTCTCGCATATTTCTGACTGTTTTCACATTTTTTATGGGCATCGTGCCCAAATTGTCTCATTTTTGTTTCATCCCAACCACTATCAGTTTGGTATTCCATATTGTAATCTGTTCTTACAAACTATGTCTGGCTCACTTGACTAGGAGCTCAACTCTACTATGAAGAATGTTAACAAAAATAGATTTTCTAGCTTCCAAAGCTTAAATTATGCATGAATTATTAAATAAAAAGGGAGGTAGAGGGTGATTTGTAGAATTTCAATATAACTGTCTCTTTTTCATAGTGACTATGAAGACCCACTCACAAGGACTGGAGAGATAAATAGGGGCTAAGCTGCTTGCCTTGCATGTAGCCTCTGGAGACCCAACCTGGCACTGCCAGACCCCTAAGGGCACGGGCATGTGTCTGGGGGTTGTCTCCCAAGCACCGTGGCATGTGTCCCAGTGCCCATTACCAAAAGAATAGACCTAGTCAAGGTCTACCTATTGCTTCTTGTGCCAACTTGATTTGGGTTTAAAATATTCTTCTCATTCTGTTACTGCCCTTCTCTGCCTTATGTCTATATTCATATGTATGTATGTATGTATGTATGTATGTATGTATATCATGTGCTGTGTGAAAAGTTTTGGTGAAAGCAAAAATGTGCATTAAGGGGCTGGAGTGACAGCACAGCGGGTAGGGCATTTGCCTTGCATGTGGCCAACCCAGGTTTGATCCCGGCAACACCAGGAGTAATTCCTGAGTGAAGGAACCAGGAGTAACCCCTGAGCATCACTGAGTGTGACCCAAAAAAGAAAATAAAAAGACATGCTTTAAGATGAAAAGGAGCCAGAACAAGTATACTGCTGAGCTGATCAAGAAAAACTTCACGAGGGAGGTGGTTCTGGAAGAGCAGGAAGGAGTTCAGGATGGAAGTTGGGCAGGAGAGGCATCTCCACTGATGAAAAGGGAGATGAGCAAGAACATTTGGGGAAAAAAAAAAAAACCTAAAGACATGCAAAGAAAATAAAAAGCTGAAGATGTGCTGATAGGTGGGTTCCTGTGTGGAATAACACTGAATCTATAGCTGCAGGAGAGCAACCACAGAGTTCTCAACAGAGAGCCAAAGGAATCTGCTTGTATTAGGAAGGAGTATGAGGTTCTAGCCCTGGCCCACCATCCCAGCAGAGCCCGCAACAAGCCAGACGACCCCACTCCATGAGGGGCCTCCATTTTCCACATCCGACTTCTCTCTCGTCAGACCTCCACCCAGCAGACCAGCCTATCGCGCCGCCGCTTGCAGCCGTGCGGTTCATCAATAAATGCTGGACTTAGAGATGCCTACAAGAGTATGCTACCTGAACGGCAGAACCTGGCAAGCTACCCGTGTTGTATTTGTATATAAGCCAAATACAGTAATAATAGACCTCATTCCGAATGGATTGAGGCTCTTTATGTTCCTGGAGCAAGCAGATGCCTTGGGCTCTACTAGCATGAGACAGGACATGGGATGTACTGGGGCCCGCTCGACAATCGATGATGAACGGGAGACAGTGATCAGAGTGATACTATGAGGTCTAGTGAGGGAAGGTGATATGAGCCATGCTGTAATGGGTAAGAACCGAACTGCTGAATTGGAAGAAGCTGGGGACAGTGATGTGAGTGGCCCTACGCGATGTGGACAGTAGTCTACCATCACAAAGGTATGGGGGAAGCGCTAACAGTCGTGTGAATTCTTTTCAAGTGACCACAGGAGTCACTACAGCCAAGCCTCTGAAATTTCCATGCTGTGCATGTGTGCGCGGTGCGTGCCTTGGGGGTGAAGGGGTGTGGGGAAGGCACCGACAATGAACATCATCTTTCCTGCCTTGTGACTAGGGACATACTGCACAGGTGCAGGAGGGAAAGTATAAAATTAATAAATGAAGTTTTTAGCATCCTCAGTTTGAGGCGGATGTGGAACAGTTAGGTAAAAAAACTAGTCACTTGGAAGTAAGAAATGAGAGACTTGTGTTCTAGTACAGACTATAGATAAAGATCTGATTATATTTCACCCAGCCTCGTGACGGCACTCATGATACTAGAAAATCTGAAGTCTGTTGTCCAGCGGACGCTGGTATTTGACATATTGGTGACCAGGAAGCCTGCTGGTCCCCATTTTCCCTCCAGGTATCCTATGGGTCAGAGACATAACATAATGTGCTGTGACCAGCAGTGGGGACACTTAGTTCTGATTCATGCCCGGCCTTATTTTTTCCCTCTCACTAGAAGTGAATGGCTCTCTGCTTCCTTTCATCTCAGAGTTCCCCAATGAGACACTTCCATGTATTCCTGTTCCATCAATATTTTTTGCTCTAGTCTGATCTTCATTCATTCTAGTAGACTATATCTTTCCTAATAAAGTCCTATTTTATTCAGTGCCATTCCCATATACATCATTGCTTTTAACCTAATTAGCTGCCCACTGTCTCCTTACAGAGAATTCCAAGATAGTGGACTCTTCGCTCTGTGCCTTCGATTCTTTCTAAAACACACCAGTATGTGATTCCTTGATTTGGGTTTTGTGATCCCTAGTACTTACACTGGACATGTGTCAGATCCACTTTTAAACATGCCCTATCATTCTGACACCAATGCAACCCAACATACTACTTCACTAACGCTGACACAGAAATGACATATTTTCTCCTTCGTAACTCTTCTATATTGCTGTTTCTTCTACTTTCTGGCAAAATGACAAATCATAAACTTTCTAACTACCCTTCACTTTACCATGAAGACCATGGTTCAATAATTTTAAAACCTCCAGCCTCGTTAGCTGCTCTTTACCGAAAGCCATCTTTTCTAGCTAATTGTGTGCTTTGCTATTCTTGGTTAACTCGTTGTGGATCTGCAAATTCTATTCTCCATTACCTTCATCTCATACTTCCCTTCCCAGTGCCTCTGAAAAAATTGTAAAGTCTTAAATGAGTCCTCACAGTAGGGCAGGTGAAAATTATTATTCTCTTTAGAGAGGCAGAAATGGTTGCCCAGCACAGGCTATGACTCACCCTACTCTCTGGACCTTTTTAACTAACTATTCACAGCCAACCTACCCTTCCACTCAGCCCCACAGAAATTAGTTTTTGTTTCTTCGGGTGGGAGGAAAGCATGCCAACTCCAGTGAGAGGAAAGCGGGCAATGTGGAATTCGGGAGAGCATTAAGAATGTGTGTGCCTATCTGGCCTGGAAATGAAAGACAGGAAAAGGATGGAGAAGAGAGAGTACGCTGAGTCTCAGAGTTCGGGAGACACACCGATACAAGGCCCTGAGAGCAGACCAGCCGCCTGTAGGCTGCTTAGACATCCAGGGGAGAACATGTCCTCTTATACCCAACCGCAGGGCCCTTTTCCTGGCGAGGATCCCTTGCTGCTGCCAACCAAGACGCCAAATCAAAACACCAAGATCCCTTTCGGTGGTCACGTATACCGCCAAAATCACGTATGTTTCTGGAGGACCAACTAGAACGCCTGGGTGGGCAGCGCGTGACGTCAACCCTTGTGTTTCTAACATATGAGTCACCAGCATGTCTAAATAGAGCTGAATGCTGTGAAAGCAGTGAGATCCCTGTTTCCAAATACTCATTCAGAGCCTTCCAGCAGGATTTGTCATGATGCTACAAAGCAACACTCTCTGACTTCTAAATTTCCTAGTTACTTAAGTGTATTCTTAAAGTGATTTCAGCCATCGCAAGTGTTAAAATGTGTACGTAAACAATGCATAGTTTATACATTGCACTCTATATAGTGTACAGCCGAATAGATGTGATACTCAAGATGACTCTCATTTTGATCACTATTCTGTTTTAATAAGGATTGAGCCTTGAAATTATGAACTGCCTTTTCAAGCCAGTGTTTTCTACTGTAAGCACCAGGCGCTGAATGTACGGTATAGCAGGCCCAGGGGCTCTAGAGTTTTGTCTGGACTCACCTAGTCCAATGGAGGGTGATGGACCCACTAGAGGGGCCAAGGGACGAAAGTCCAGTTCTAAAACTTCAGTTTTGTGCCCTTTTCTTTAAAGGTGGAGAAGGTTCTTTTTCTAAGGTTTTAAGGTCTCGTACTTAAATGTCCTCTTTGGGAAGCTTTACATGAGAGGCCCTTAAGTCCCAATCCCCACCTGGTGCCACTTAATTCTCAACCGCAATTGATTCAGCTGGGAGAGGGCAGGAAAGAGAAGGGGAGAAGGCGGGAGAAGACACCTCACGTCTCCATTAGCACATGGATCCTTCCATGTTACAAATTAGTGTGGAGATAAGTGAACCCCAGGCAGCCCCACCTCCAAATGCACAAAGGCGAGGATGGGGGGGCTTCATTAACAACACTGGTGAATCGACCCAAGAGAAGGGGCCACTACGCAACGCCCCTCTACCAGATTCGAGTCTGTTTCTAATCAAATGGAATTCCGAGCTAAACCGGAATTGGATTTGGAATTTACAGTGGTTTCATTCATTTTCCGGGCTCCGTTCCTCTGCCTGCCCAATCTTAACCGGTGCACTCCAGAGGGAACTACCCGGTCAAGCGCCTGCCATTGGGGTGAGCCGAGTCAGGGTGGTGTCTCAGGCCCTGCCTGGGGTAGCAGAGCCCACGGTGGTGGGGGAACCAGTTCCCACCCCCTTGGGAGGCTTCTGGCACTCCCCGCTGCCCCGCTGTGACTGCACTACCCTCCCGACCGCCCCCCGCACCCCCCAGCTTTGCCCTTCCTCTCTTTAGGACGTCACCCGCCCCTGGACTCCTCCCCGGGAGGACTTCACCGCGCGCCCAGGCTTCGCTTCTGATGTCTGAAAAGCGAAAATCTGGGCGGACGCGCGCAGCTCGCGGGCAGCTGCTCCCGCGTCCTCAGCGGCCGCCCCAGGGCCGTCACCCACCGCGAGGTGCGGACCCGAAGCTCAACTCCCAATGCAACTCAGCCAGTGCGGGCCCATCGCGCCCCACTCCAAGCCCAAGCTGACCCACAGCCCACGGGATCCCCAGCCCACGGGCCCCAGAGGGCCTCGGCCTTGAGCGGGACTTGTCTGCTCAGCGGCGCCAACTTGAGCCTTCCTGGAAAGCGGGAAGACGAAAAGCCCCGCCGGGGCGCTCCCTGGGAATTCTCCCTCCGTGACCTCCTCCACCGCCTGGCGAGCCCCTCGCGCCTCCTGCCGCACCCTAGGCGGGAGGATGCTCGCCCTGGGCTGCGCCGGGTGGAGCGAGAGCGCGGCTGGAGCAGGAGAGGAGTTGGCGGTGTTGAGTTGCAGCAACGCAGCTGCTCCCGCTCTCGGTGGGGCGCGGCGGCCCCCCGCGGCTCTGCGGGGCTGGGAGAACGCGCTCTATCCAGCACCCTTGACTCCGGAACATCCTTCCTCTCCTGTCTCTCTCTCTTTCTCTCTCTCTCTCTGCCCTAACCCCTGCCGCGGCCCCCAACCCCCAGCCAGGAACCAGGAGGTCAGCGCCACTGTCCACTTTCATGCATGGGCTGCAATGCCCAGCTGAAGGCGGCGGCTCGCGTCGCTCCCTGGAGGCCTGCAAGTGGCCAGAGCGCAGCAAGGTCTGATTCCTGCTTCCCGCTCCTGCAGGAGCCGCAGGGGTCGGTCGGAGCCAGGACCCGCGAGCACTGGAAAGCGAGTCCGCGCTCCCTCCGCCGTGCGCATCCGGCGCCGGCCAGCCCGGGCACAGCGGGGTGGCGGCACCTCGGGCGAGGGAGCGCCGCGGCGCAGGCTGCGAGCACTTGGCCGGGAATCTCCGGAGCAGGCTGCGCCGCCGAGGGGTGGAGGCGAGCTGGGCGGAGGAGGAGCGCGGAGCCGAGGGGATGACGTCCTCGGGGCTCGGGCGCCGGGGCCCGAAGATGCGTGCGCTGGCCCGGCCCCGCGCGCTCGCCCACTCGGGGGCTCCGCACAGGCGAGCGCCGCCGCCCCGCTCCGCTGCGGCTCCGGAACGGCGCGCGCCGGGGCCATCCCCGCCGGCATCCCGGGGGCGCGGACCCCCGGCACCTCCGAGCCCCCTTCCAGCCCGCGCCTGGCCGCGGGTCCGGGAGATCCAGCCCATTCCGGGCGGACCTCAGCCTCGCCCCCTCTCTCGCTTTCCCCCTCCTCGACCTAGAGCCAAGGGCAGGCGCCCCGCACCCCGGTCTCTGCCCACCGGCGCTGCAGCGGGTAGGGACGGGACAGTGGCCGGGAGAGGCGCTCACCTGGGTCGCCCGGAGCCTTCTTCCTTTCGGTCTCTCCGCAGCCGGTTCGCAGCCCCTTTAGCACAACCTTCCTTGAAAAAAAGTAGCGCAAGGGCAGAGGAAAGGTAGAGCTGCTCACAGGTCGCACGCGCAGCGGCTTCTCCGCGGTCCAGTCGCGGGATCGGCGCAGGGAAAGGTCAGCGGGAGGCTGGAAGTGGCCGCCGGACCCCAGCGGCGGCGGCGGCACCTCCAAGTTGCCACCTGCAGCGCGCGTCGGGCGCCTGTGACAGCCCGCGCCGCCCGGCCCGCGCCGGCCCGCCCTCCCCGGCCGTTCGTTGGCTGCGCTCAGCGCCCGGGCGGTCCCCGCACTCCGCAACGCCCTCGGCCCCGCCTCGGAGCCGAGCTGCTGCTGGGCGCGCAGAGTCGGGGTCCCCGAGGCCTCCACGGCTCGGGGCCGAAGACGCTGGGGGGGGCACCCAGGCGCTTGCAGGCAGAGGAGGCCGCTGGCGCGCTCACGCACCCCACGCGCTGCGCTGTGGGCTGCAGAATGGCCCGAAGAGTCTGACTCTGAGAAATGACCTTCGTCTGTTCGTGGTCCTACCAGCGTGACGGTGCAGCGATGCGAACCTGGAAAATGGGATGGGGACTGCGTTGCCCTAAGCGTCGCACAAGTTCACGTGAAGCGCTAGATGGGCCATTGCTCACTTAACCTGCACCACTGCCCTGCAGAAGCCTCGAACTTGGGCATCTCCCACCGAGCCCCTCATTCCTGTTGGTGCCCGCCCAGTCTGCAGATAGGGAAACTTCTCAGACCGCCAGGTGCGGGCTGGACTCTGTGGGAGCCCTGAGGAAGACACGCGTTCTGTGAAACTCTTGGGCCGTTCCCAGAAAGGGGGACATAGACTTTCTTTTCATGCCGCCCCCAGCATGCGGACAGGAGTTCTTTGCTTAATGTCCCAGGGCATTCAGAATTCACTTTGCTTCCTAGCAGCTTCTGGAAGTCATGCTTTCTGGAAAACTGATTTGGTTGTCCTACGGGGTGAGAAAGCAAGGAAAATAAGGCAAGTGGCAATGCAGAAAGCCAAAGCCGTGCTATTAACCAAAAGGCATCTCGCTCCGGGGTGTATCTATGTGGAAGAGATCGATTGCCAAGTACCTCTTAGTAACATTTCAAAATTAACTTGCCAAAGAGCATGCTTTACAGCCCATTAGGGACACATCCAGGCTTCCTGAGTGCAGGTGTGGCCCGGGTAAGCGTGACCGAGTGTGCATGTACGAACTCACTTCTAGCTGTGCTTTGCAGGAAGGAGGTGGGAGGGAAAGGGCTTTACTAAAAGAAATCAGAAGGTGCTCTTCGCAAGGGCATGCTGGAGACAGCTGGCACCAGCCAGCCACTCCCTGTCAACTGTTGCTAAGAAGCTTGGAAACTGCTTTAGAGCACCAGTTCCTTGCGTTTTAAGCCAAGGATTGTTCTGAGAGATCTTAACATATCAGGTCCACTTTCGATATTCATAGCACTTCTCCTCCTCTTGTCCCCTGCTCATGGCTTGCTTTATTTTCTCCCCTTTCCTTTTCTAACAAGAGGCAAACTAGTTCTTATCTATCTTGTTGAAAGCCAAGAATACTTGGCGTATCAATCACTGTTCAGAGGCAAAGCAGTCACAAGGATGTATTTCAATATGCTGATCTAAGCGCTTGCTTGATGAACTCTGACCTGAACTGGGAGGAAATCATGAACGGAGTTGAGGAGTGGCTTGTTCCAGCTCAGTGAATGTTGCTTCAGTAATGGGAGGAGGCTATGGCGCATATTGGGGTGGGGGTAGAGATGGGGGCTGCAGTCGTGATCATCAGTGAGATATGCTGCTATGTGTTACAGCCAATGGAGACCCAAACAACCAGACAAGCTCCATCTCTTCCAGGAAAGACAGAGCTCATTCAAGTGAATGAAAAGGTATTGAGTAGGTATTGCATAGGAAAGAAGAGAGAGAGAGGGAATTGCAAGAGAACATTGGCATCTACTGGCACTGAGAGAAATAAGTGAACACTGTTTGCCCTATCAGACAAGCCTATTCATGCTCTGTGCCTGGAGAGTTTGAAAGAAGGTACAGAAGGAATTGATGGGACAACTTAGTGGCAAGTACCTGGAGAAACTAAGAGACGGGAAGGTTTACGGCATCAGCAGACATAGAACTGAACCCTGGTTCCAGCCTTTCTGTGTGTGATTTGTGTTGACTTGTACTGACACACATGTTGAGACGCTTTCACGAGGCCTCTTCATCCATGTTAAAGGAATAAAAAGGCTTACCTTGGGGCTTCAGAAGGGATTAACTAATATAAAACGTGGGCAGTGCTTGGCACGGTGGTGATCTCCATTCAGTAACAATCAATGTTCTAGACAGTTTGAAAGTGGCTTCGGGCCAGAGAGCTAGCACAGAGGTTAGGGAACGTGCACTGCAAGCGTGACCCTTGCAAAGTGGGGTTGTGTTTGCAACAAGGCACGTTCCCTAAATCTGGGCCAACTCTCCAGCCCTGAAGCCGCTTTGGCCGCATGACGCCACTTTGACCACACGACCCCACATGGCCGCAAGCATCGCTGGGACTTCTGGCAGACCCGACGTATTCTTGGCCTCCCTAGCCCTGTACAGCCTCGGCAATGCCGTCCTCTCAGACCCTCGCACTGACCTCAGCTCACCAGAGCCCCCTTGAGAACCACTTATTCCCCTTTCCAAATTTTTTTTAATTAAAAATAAAGATTTCACTTCATTTAATTAAAAAACAAATCACTTAATGGTTTGGATATTGCTTTCTCATAGACCAATTCCTCTCAAGTTCAGGTGCTATCTATGCATTTCCTTTTCTCTTTTCTTTTCCTTTCTCTTCTCTTCTCTTCTCTTCTTTTCTCTTCTCTTCTCTTCTCTTCTCTTCTTTCTTTTCTTTGCTTTGCTTTTCTGTGCTTTTCCTTTCTTCTTTTTTATCCTGACTTTTGGGGCCACATTCAGTGATGCCAGGGATTGCTCCTGGCTCTGCACTCAGGAATTACCACTGGCAGTGCTGGGGGACCATATGAGATGCTGGGGACTGAACCCAGGTCAGCTGCAAGGCAATCCCCATTCCGGCCTGGACTACACTCTGGCCCACATCTACGCTTTTCCCGAGATGGGAGTGCCACTAACCTGCAGTCTATTCCATCGTACTTGAAGCAAAATGTCAGCACAATATTTTAAAAACTCGCTGATTCACTTCTATCTATAATTGTTATACAAACATCTAAACCCTATTTCACAAGGAAGCCCTCACATTGTGCAAGGCAAATAACACAACCCCTGTGTGACTTCTTTTGTCCAACCTAAATGTACCCTATCCCTCCAGCCTCTCCGCCTAGGGCCAGATTTTGTAACCCTTTAGCTTTCCCCACACACAATGGCCCCTGGTCTTCTTAACAGAAGAATGCAAGGTCCCAGCCCAGTGCTCCCAGCTAAATGCCGTTTTTAGTGTCTTGATAGGATAATCCTGGATCTAATCTGCCCCTTTTTTGAGGTGTGGTGGTGGGTGGGGTTTCCTATCAGGGTGGTAGCCTCAGGGCCACTCCTGGCTGGGTGTGGTGGTTCAACGGGAAGCCCAAGGGAGCTGCACTGGTCTCTGCAGCTGGGCTGGGGGTCACCAAAGCTGCCCCTGCTCCTGTTGGGTTCCTGGCGGCACCAGGTAAGTGCCTCTGACCCTTGACCTCTGGTGCCTGGCCTCAGATCCTGCTTTCTGCTGAATTACCTGGTCATCAAATTCCTGGGCCTTCATGCAGTCCAGTTGGTGCAGAACTTTGGGGACCTGGGGCTGTCATTCCGTGTTGTCCCTCTGTGGTGATGCAAAATTAGATGGTGACTGATGCAGACACTTTTATGATCTACTCTGAAATATTTTATTTATTATTATTATTTTTTTTTTTGCTTTTTTTGGGTCACACCTGGCGATGCTCAGGGGTTACTCCTGGCTCTGCACTCAGGAATTACTCCTGGCGGTGCTTAGGGGACCATATGGGATGCCGGGGATCGAACCTGGGCTGGCATAGGCGGGCGGCGTGCAAGGCAAACGCCCTACAAGCTGGGCCATCACTCCGGCCCCTGAAATATTTTAAACGACGAAAATATGGGGGATGGGGGAGAGGTACAAAGAATTCCTTTGCCTGCTTTCCTAGGTTTGCTCCCCGTGTGTTTTCTAGATTTCCTCAAGAGAGAGGATCAAGACGCCTTTATCAGTGATTTGAGTTAACGTAAATGTGGCAGCTCCGCCATCCCCCCAAACCAAGATCCTTTCCTCCATAACCTTCAAACAAGCAAACACATGGAGCCCATTTGACTTTTTTCTAGCTTTTCCCGTAACTAGCTTTTCCTTTGGGTCCAGGAGCCAATCCAGAATGAAATATTATGTTTATTTAGTTGTTATGTTTAGACTTTAAATGGCTTCATTTCTTCCATCTTTCCTGTCTTTCATGTTTTGACCACCTTAAAACAACAGCCCTGTCTTTTAGACTGTCGAATGGCATAAAACTCAACTGGCTCTGTTTGATGCTTTTTATGTCCTTCCCACTCATGCATTCCTTTTTTCAGATTGTCGAAATACTATTTTATTTGTTTATTTGTGGATCTTGGGTGCAGCAATACAAGAGCTCTCCTGCTGAGCCAGAGCCCAGGGCCTATTGCTGTTGTATTGGGCCATACCTGGTAGTGCTCAAGGTTTATTTCTGGCTTTTGTATTCAGGGATCACTCCTGGCAGCCTCAGGGGATCGTATGAAGTGGTGGTGATCAGAGGAGGGCCTACCTCTTGCAAGGCAAGTGCTGTATCTGTTGAAGGATCTCTCCAGCACCCATAACACTATTTTTATTTTTCCCCTTAATTTTTATTACACCACTGTGAGATCTATACAATTACAAGAATGTTCATAATTGATTGGGTCTCTGTCATACAATGTTCCAGCACCCGGCCTTCCACCAGTGCCCCATTCCCACCACCAGTGTCCAAACACTCCCTCCCACCCAACCCCAGCCTGCTCCTATAGCAGACACCTTCTCTTTCTCTCTCTTTTTTTTTTTTTTTTTTTTGGGTCACACCCGGCAATGCTCAGGGGTTTCTCCTGGCTCTGCACTCAGGAATCACTCCTGGCGGTGCTCGGGGAGCCGGGATAGAACCCGGGCAAAGCAAACGCCCTACCCACTGAGCCATCGCTCCGGCCTCTCTTTCTCTGTCTTTGTCTCTGTATTTCTCTCTCTCTCTTACACTTTGTGGCTTGCCCTACAGATATTAATGGTTTATGATGTCTCTATGTGCATATTCAATAGAGTTCTAGTGTCACATTATAATTCCCCATTCCCCATCAACCTCCCCAGTTTGTTGCAACTAGAATGAGCCTTACAGTGTATAAATGTGAAAGATCCTGGGAAGGACAATTCCTAGCTTCCATTACTGTCTATGTCTGTCATGCGCCGCACAGCTGTAGGTCTGGAGTGTCTCGCCACTGCTGTTGCTGGCTGTGGAAGCTGAGAGCTCGCAGCCACGCCCACCGACAGGAGGTGGAGGAATGGGAGGAGGAGCCCAAATCCCGGCTTCAAGTATGGCCAGCGTGCCCCGCCCCTCCCTCCCCCCCCCCTCCCTCCCCCCCCCGCCCGCACGTGTGTGAACCCCAGGGGCTATCTTGGACTTGGCCTGGCCGAGAAGTTTACCATCCTCTGGAACTCTTGAGCCGCTCCATGTGAGGACTAGTGGCACAGCTGTAGGTCTCCCTGACATATTTTTAACCTTGGATTCTTTCTATTTTTTCTTCCCTTTGCATTCCCCTGTCCTTTCTTGTTGTGGTTGTTGTTGTTGCTATGGCCAGCAACTGCAGGCATGCCTGGCTATGCTGTTTATATGGTTTAGTGGGTGCTTGCCAGGGGTCACTCATCAAATTGCACTTGCATTGGGCGTGGCACTCTTGATGGAAGTGCTCAAGTTATGGTTGGGCCGCTTGCTGGTGTTCACTCTGGTGAGAACACGCCAGCTCACTAGGTTTCTTGCTTCCTCATTGTGGGGCTCACATACCTTTTTAGTTGCATGACCTGTCCAGCGTTAGGGCTTCTATTTGTGGCGCTCACACAAGGTTGGTTATGGTGTGGTTGGAAATTAGGTTCAGCACTGGGGGTGGGGAGGGGGTCACAGACAGCACAGCTGTTAGGATCCTGTTTAGTGTGTATGAGACCCAGGAGGTTGGAACGCGTGACAGCACTCTTGCAGGACAGACTCTCTGAGCCCGTGTGCTGTTCCCAGGAAGCACCGGGTTATGCGGTATCTGTTTATGGGGGGTTGGTTGGGTCACACCCCATTATGTTTGGGGGCTATTCATGGCTGTCTGTACTTAGGAGAGATCTTTGGTGGTGCTTAGGGGACCATACGTAGTGTGGAATCAGATCCAAGGTCTGATTCCTGCAAGGCAAGCACCTTCCCACCATCCCTCCTTTCTTCTGGCCTGAGGTCCTGCGTGCTCATGTGGACTATCAAAGAAATGATACTGGACTCCACTTTTCTTTTTTTGTTCACTGCTCTGGTTTTTTTTTTTTTTGCAGTACAAGTAATCAAACTTAAAACTCACACAAGCAAACAAGCTGCCGAGCTTCACGCCAGCTTTCTGGGGAATGGGTTGGCGGGGTGGGGTTGAGGAGGCGGGGCGGCCAGGGTGGGCTCATTCTGACATACGGTGAGTTACATTGTTCCTTCCAACATTGATATTACACTTGATCACCTGAATTTGGGGAAACCGAAGTCTCCATTTTATAAAGTTACCATTTTCTCATGGTAAAGGATTAGTGTTTTGCAGGGAT
This sequence comes from Cryptotis parvus, assembly GCA_021461705.1. Classification (NCBI taxonomy): domain Eukaryota; kingdom Metazoa; phylum Chordata; class Mammalia; order Eulipotyphla; family Soricidae; genus Cryptotis; species Cryptotis parvus. The sequence goes on along the minus strand of JAJIBD010024239.1, from coordinate 101,853 downwards.
GTGTGCAGAATCTGACCTTTTGTTTCTCACCGGACCTTCACTGAACTCGTTGCAGAAAGCACTACTGAACCCACCATGTGTTGTGTGGTTGCTAAGTATCAGCTTCTCTTTGCTTCATGCCTCTTGCATTTATTAACTGAACAATTTCTCTCTTCTTCCTCCTCTGTCTCCTCCTTCTTCTGCTTCTGGTGCTCACGGCTTACTTCGACTCTGCACTCTGGGATCAATTCTGGCAGAAACTGGGGATTGTACTGGGTGCCGATGTGCTGATGCCAGGTACACACCCTGCTGGCTGTACTGTCTCTTCAGCTCCTTAATTGAAATTCTCCTCTAAGGATCTTTCCATTCAACAAAAAAGAATATTTCTCTTTTGCTGTATCTGTTTATGTCATTATGGGTTAGAAGTTCTCATTTCAGTCAACAAATTGTATTCTGTTATTTTCATGGGTGTCAAGATGACCAAGGATGTACCTTCAAACTGAACACTTCTGTTATGTCCCCGTTTTTTTTTTTTTTTTTTTGGGGGCACCGTCTAACTTTCTAATCCATCAAGATGCCCAAGACTCTTCTGTGCTCTCCCCATCCCAGTTCTACAACCAGCCATTCCCCAAAAATCATAAACTGGGTTCTCTATTGGAGGATGGAGCCTGGGTTCTGTATTGGAAGACGGAGTCTGGGTTCCGTATCGGAGGATGGAGTCTGGGTTCTGTATCAGAGGATGGAGTCAGGGTTCTGTATTGGAGGATGGAGTCTGGGTTCTGTATCAGAGGATGGAGTCTGGGTTCCGTGATCGGAGGATGGAGTCTGGGTTCTGTATCAGAGGATGGAGTCAGGGTTCTGTATCAGAGGATGGAGTCTGGGTTCTGTATTGGAGGATGGAGTCTGGGTTCTGTATCAGAGGATGGAGCCTGGGTTCTTTGTTGGATGATGGCATTTGGAAATGCAACCACCACATTCGCAATTTCCCTGATACTGGCACGTGATACCATGCTAAGCAATCTAACTGGATCTTGATAATACATATACACATGCAAGATAACATGTTTTTGTCTATTCCTTCTCTATGTGTATGTCTATGTATCTCTATTCATTTATAAATAGGTATCTATGTAAACATACAGAGTACCTATATCCATGTCTATAGGATCTGTGTGTGCTTATTGCTATACCTACACTTATATTTGGACTATATGCCTTATATATAAATTTTTATGTTTATATATATGTTTTATAGCTATACTCTTTTTTTTCCTTTTTTGGGTCACACCCAGTGATGCTCACGAAGTTACTCCTGGCTCTGCACTCAGGAATTACCCAGGCGGTGCTCAGGGGACCGTATGGTATGCTGAAGATCGGACCAGGGTCAGCCACGTGCAAAGTAAATGCCCCTATCCGCTGTGCTATCGCTCCAGCTCCTATATCTCTATTTTTGCCTCATTTATATATGTTCTACATCAATAGTTTATACCAATACCTGAATTTCTATTTTTTTTTTTGGGGTGTGTGTGTGTGTGTGTGTGTGTGTGTGTGTGTGTGTATGCAGGATTCACTAGCAATTAATTTTTAGCCAATTAATTGGAATTGGGGGATGATAATTGCATGCAAGGACTCAGGGAAACTGCTGCTCAGAGCCTGTGGTGCCAGGGATACCTACACCCCCTCAGAGGTGCCAGTGGCCTCCAAGACTGCCCCCAGAAGTGCTTGGGGCGCAGTGAGGTGCTGGAATTGAACCAGGCTTAGTTACATGCTTTGCATGTGCCCAAACCACTGTACTATCTCCTAGCCCCAAGAACCAAATTTCAAAGCCAATATCTCACGACTTTTCTAATGTCCCCCCTTCTATAACCATGAATCTCAGACAGAGAGAACTCCGATGTCCGTTAGCCTCAGTATGTTGATCCTTAGCTCCCATGCTGCTGACATATTGGCCACCTTTTCACCCCTTGCTCTGGCTGTTTGGCTGCTGATTCTTTGCTCCTGACTCTCTCTCAGTCCTCCATGTCCCTGGTGCAAATCTTACCTCCTGTACATGTCCTATTTGGAACTCTTTTGGCAGCTGTTTAAGCTCAAAAATTCATTCCTCATTTTACTCTTTCTCTTACATTCCCTATCTAATCTGTAGTCAATTCTGCTTGTCCCACTTTCAGAAAGGTCCGAATGGAAGCCATTCTCAACACCATCACTCTTTCTCTCCTGGCTAAGAATCTATGTTTGATGAATACGAAGCAAATTAGGTAATATGGAAAAAATAGTGTTGTTGCACATTAACTGGCCATTTATTGACCCAAATGACAAAATTGCATAATAACAGGCATTAAATGAAAAGTTCTGCATATATTTTCAGACATATATTTTAAAATTATGTGTTGCTAAAATAATTTTAGGGATTTTCCTCTTGTAAACAAGGTGCCTCTTGGAGAGAAAAAAAAAAACAGATTGATTAAAGGGTTTCACAATATTTCAAATTTAGCACCTTCTCTTTTTTTAAGGAAGCAACTTAGCCCACAGGGAAATCATTCCCCTTATTGTATTATTAAAGTCCTGTGCCGAACTTATTGTTTATAAACCCAAAGTCCTTGGAAACAATTTCTACAAAATTAAATAAAAACTCATAAACATTGGACAAATTTTAAACATTGATCAGTCATCAATTTTTTAAACTTCCTTATTCTGTATACTTTGGAGGGTTTTGCATGCATGTGTGAGAATGATTAGACAGCAAATTTCACCAAGGCCAGCGTTACAATTATTTAATGACTGTGCTTGGAGACAACGTATATGGGATTGTGATCTATGTTTCAATGGTGAATATAAGTACTTTTATTTTCTGCAAATACCCTTGTGTATAGGCAGGTTTTCCAACAAAACTGAGTTGAATGAAAGATATAGATAATCGGGCCGGAGCAATAGCCCAGCGGGTAGGGCGTTTGCCTTGCACGCAGCCGGCCTGTGCCGGCCCGGGTTCGATCCCCGGCATCCCATATGGTCCCCCGAGCACCGCCAGGAGTAATTCCTGAGTGAGAAACCCCTGAGCATTGCCGGGTGTGACCCAAAAAGCAAAAAAAAAAAAAAAAAGAAAAAGAAAAAAAGAAAGATATAGATAATAAAAAAAATGTAGCATCCTAACTTTTAAGGACTTTCAACACGACCTTAATGGAATAATGAAATAGTTGGAAAGAGAATTATTTCTGCTAAATTTATCTCATTAGTGTATAGCCTCCAAAATGAATTTTGGACTCTGCAAAAATAGCTACATGGTTTATGTATTAAGCACCTTTTGAGAGAAAGAACTTTGCATTTTTTTTCTCAAAGGAGCCATCACTGCTAACACAATGGCTGGCAAGCTCATCTTTCAGCGGCTACCAACACAGAGACTTGCCTTTGCAGCATGAAACTCTTCGTGTGCTGCTGTTCTTCTGCTCCTGCAAATTTGCAAGTTTGAAGCAAGAGGTCAAAGAAAGTTATGATTTCTCGAGGCGCCTTCCAAGTTGTCTTTCGGTATTGTTTTCTAATCAGCTGTGTGAATTCAGGATTAACCTCTTTGGATCTCAATCTTCTTCTATAAATTGGAAATACCGTGGACTGTCTCATCCAATAGGTAGAATGAGATGAAAGAATTTGATGAAGGGCTTTTGTAAAAAGAAAAAAAAAAACAGAAAAAAGGGGTTTTGTGAAAAAACAGAAAAAAGAGAGAAATGAATGGCAATCACTGCCACCATCTTCCTCCTCCTCAAGCTATTTTTCTTCAATGCAAAAATTCCAGTACCAGTATATTATTATAAAAATATATAAAATTTTTATACAAAGTATATATCTAGTTGTGCATTATTAAATGTAACGGTCTTTCATTATGCTTTTTATTGTATTATTATTATTATTATTATTATTATTTTTTTTTTGCTTTTTGGGTCACACCTGGCAATGCTCAGGGGTTACTCCTGGCTCTGCACTCAGGAATTACTCCTGGCGGTGCTCGAGGGACCAATTGGTATGCCGGGATCGAACCCGGCCGGCACGGGCTGGCTGCATGCAAGGCAAAAGCCCTAACCGCTGGGCTATCGCCCGGCCCTCATTATGCTTTTTAATTGGTACATGGCATATTCTAATGTAAGGTATCATACTATACTATTGATGTAAAACCTGTACTCTTTGTTTTTGTATAACCAGATTCTCCAATACTCTTAATCAGTTTCACCCTTGTTAAAATCCTATTCTAATGATTATACCTATTTAATCTTCAGCTATTCATCTGTGCTTTAATGTTATTAAATTTGGCATGGCATGAACTAGTCCTAGAATTATTTTTACTTTAAAAAAGCACCTCTATGAAATTAGTAGAAGGAAAAGGACAGATAAAGAATGACTGCATCCATTTGCAGGATATAATAGAATAGGTGAGTCTGAAAACCAAGGCCAGGCAAAATACGGACCACAGGAGGACTTGTCAATGGTTGGAATCTACCGGAAGTATGTGGGTCAGAAGGTTAGATAAGATAGAGAAGGGACCAGTGTGGTAGTAATTGTTGGAAATGATAATGCCAGGCTAGAACTGAGCATTGAATGTAGGCAAAGGGATATACATGATAACCCCTAAATGTATGTATTGCAAGCCAAGCACAATGTGTGTGTGAGAGGAGAGAGAGAGAGAGAGAGAGAGAGAGAGAGAGAGAGAGAGAGAGAGAGAGAGAAAGTGCCTGCTCATAAAGGCAGGCTGGGGAGTGCCAGGGAGCCGCTGGGGTCCCCAACAATATCAGGAGAGGGAGTTCCCTTCTACCTCCCAGGCCGGCGGGAATGGATAAATGAATGACAACTCAGAAGTCCAGCACAGTTTCAAAAGGCTTTTACTTAAAAAAAAAAAGAAAAAGAAAAGAAAAGCTCTGCACTACAATCCAAGATAATGGGATTCCCCAGACCTCTAGCTCTTGATCAGAACTCCCACCATGCACTTGGGCCCAAGTCTCCCACCAAAGTGGATGGATGTACCTCAAGTCTAAAAGATAACCCTATCTTCAGGGAGGGTGTCAACAAAGATCAACAATCAACTTTCTAGGTGTAGATGTAGTGTGGAGCCACACTAGGATAGTGCCACACTTGCTTCAGGTCTAAATAAATGATTTTTTTTTTTTTTTGCTTTGGGTCACACCCGGCAATGCTCAGGGGTTTCTCCTGGTCTTCACTCAGGAATTACTCCTGGCGGTGCTCGGGACCTATGGGATGCCGGGGATCGACCCAGGCCAGCACAGGCCGGCGCGTAAGGCAAACGCCCTACGGCTGGGCTATCTCCCGGCCCTAAACAAATGATTTTACCAGGTCCTATTCCGTTCCTCTTATGTCAAAACACTGGAAAGAGAGGGCTGGTATAAAGAAATACATCTTAATGGATGTCTATTCACGGGGAGAAACACATTAGAATTTCATAAGCTTCATGTAATCTAGATGGTACCCACAGGGTTCTTCTTATTTGTCATCTGCACCAGGATGATGTGAGTGTCTTGACCTCTGTTTACTGAAAGGGTCACACTCAGCTGCTTGAGGGCAAACTAATATGATCCTTCTTTTTGTCCTAAAGGGTATTCTCACTTGGGGGGGTGGGTCTACTGGTAAATTCTATCTGTCCCATGCTGGGACCAATGGGTACTAAGAGGAATTGTGCCCAATCTAGATAACATTGAAATCATAGTAGAGATTATAATATTTCAGAAGTTACTGATTCAGTCAAAATGACTTCTGTAACTGTTACACCCTCCATCTCTGTTTACACAGAGGAGAGATCTCATTAGCATGAACCCTGGTTTAAGGACATGTAAATAGCTTAAATTGCAAGTAGATTAAACAGCAAAGCTCCCAAGCTAGCTAGGCACCATCATCCAACAGGAGAGGGGGAGGGAACCTGGGACATTAGTGGTGGGAAATGGGCACTGGTGGAGGGATGGGTGCTGGAACACTGGATGACTGAAACCATATCTTGAGCAGCTTTATAATTGTATATTTCATGGTGGTATAACAAATTTTAAAAATAATAAAAATGAAAACATGTTTCTAAATGATAATAAAAATATAGCCACATTGTTGAGAGCAGAAAGTTCCAATGCTCTGCGCTTACCAGCAAAATCTCAAATAAAAGTAGTTGATCGGTAAGCCTTCTATGGAACTGCGCCCCAGCAAATCATTGCAAAGAATTAAAACTTGATTTTCTTTGTTATTTGCTCTGATGCATGCTCACCTATGAAAAGGAAGCACAGAAACTATATTTAGGTTATTTTGTCATATAGGCAAAATATGTGAGCTAAAAATTGCAACTCAACTGAGTTGAAATTAATTGTTTGAAATTAAATTCTTCCTGAATTTTCCAAAGCTAGGAACTTTTTCCAAATTGCCAAATTTTCCAAAGTAAGAAACTTTAAAAAATGCAATGTAAAACTGTATTAAAGTACCCAGTGGCTGATGTCTGGATAATCTTAAATCAATGCCTATGATTAGACCGAATATTAATTTTATTTTTATATTTTCTACCTTAAAATCCTGTTTCAACTAACTTACATAAAAATTTAGCATGCCTAGATTGCTCTGCAAGGAATGGATTTCTTTGGAATTGTTAGGAACTAGGTTGTAAAGTATTTTCCCAAGCCAGGACAAGGATTTGGTCCCATGAATTTCTTCATCTTCATCACTGTTTTATAACTAAACTTGGCAGTGTGTTCTTCACATATTATCAATCCAGGAAAGGGACACCTCTTTAAAAAATGTTATTTAACATAGAAACTTTGTAAGAAAAGAACATTTCTTTAAGCATTTCAACTTTTTTAACCAGAGTCTATGTTCAGGTAGCAAAAATTCCTGTGGGAATTTGCATCACTTGGAAATTGGCCGGGTATGACAGAATTTTTAAAAAACTATTTTATTATATCACCATTTCAAAGATGTTCATGCATTGGCTTCAGTCGTACAGTGTTCCAGCACCCATCCCTCCACCAGTGCCCATTTCCCACCACCAATGTCCCCTGATTCCCTCCCCAGTCCCCAACCTGCCTCTACGGCAGGCACTTTAAATTTTCTTCTCTCTCTCTCTCTCTCTCTCTCTCTCTCTCTCTCTCTCTCTCTCTCTCTCTCTCTTAATGGTGGCTTGCAAAACATACATTTAGAGATTATCATGTATATATTCCTTTACCTATATTCAATGCTCAGTTTTAGGATGATATTATAATTTGCAACGATTATTAGCACATTGTTCCCTTCTCTGTCTTACCTAACCTCTGACTCCCACACCCTTGTGGTTGAGTCCACCTATTGATAAGACCTCCTAATCCATGTTTACCCTGGCCTTGGATATTGGTATCATACTATATATATATATATATATATATATATAAAATACACATATATGCATATACATGTATATGTTTATATATATTATACCCCACAAATAAATGCTGTCATCCTATATCTGCCCTTTTCCTTCAGGCTAATTTCACTCAGCATGATCCTGTCCCTGTTCATCCATTTATAGGCAAATTTCATGACTTCATTTTTACTAAAAGCTACATAGTATTCCATTGTGTACATGTATCAAGTTTCTTTATCCAGTCATCTTTTCTCGGGCACTCTGGTTGTTTCCAGATTCTGGCTATTGTGAATAGTGCTGCTATGAAAATAAAAGTGCAGATGGTGTTTCCGCTGTGTGTTTTTTGCTTCCCAGGGTATATTCCCAAGGAATGGCATGGCTGGGTCAAATGGGAGCTCAATTTCTAGTCTTTGGAGGAATGTCCATATTGTTTTCCAAAAAGATTGTACCACTCGGCATTCCTAACAACAACGGATGAGAGTCCCTTTCTCCCTGCATCCACGCCAGCACTGATTGTTCTTGCTCTTTTTATATGTGCCAGTCTCCATGGTGTGAGATGATACCTCATTGTTGTTTTGTTTATTTATTTATTTGTTTATTTTTTTTTCTTTTTTGGGTCACACCTGGCGATGCTCAGGGGTTTCTCCTGGCTCTGCACTCAAAAATTACTCCTGGGGTGCTCAGGGGACCATATGGGATGCCGGGGATCTAACCCAGGGCGGCAGAAGCCCCGTGTGCAAGGCAAACACCCTACCCGCTGGGCTATCGCTCCGGCCCCTCATTGTTGTTTTGATTTGCATCTCTCTGATGATTAGTGATGATGAACTTTTTCTCATATGCCTTTTGGTCATTCCAATTTCTTCTTTTTAGAAGTTTCTGTTGATTTCTTCTCACCATTTTTTGATGGGGGCTGTTTTCTTTGGGAGTACTAGTGCCTGATATACCCTGTAGCCCTATGGAATAGAGTTGAGTATCCTGACACCCATCCTGAAATACGTGATCATTTAATCTTTGATAAAGGAGCAAAAAGTACAAAAAAAGCGCTGGAAAAACTGGGCAGCTATGTGTAAAAAAATTAATTTGTACCTCTGTCTGACACCATGCACAAAAATCATATCAAAATGGATTAAAGATCTCAGTATCAGACCTGAATCCATAAAGTACATTGAAGAAAACATAGGAAAAGCCCTCCACAACATTGAAGCTAAAGGCATCTTCAAAGATGAAACATCACTAACAAAGCAATTGGAAGCAAAGATAGTCATATGGGACTACATGAAACCAAGAAGCTTCTGCACCTCAAAAGAAACAGTGACCAAGATACCATAACAGTCCACAGAGTGGGAAAGAATATTCACCTATACCCGTCTGATAAGGGGTTAATATCTATGATAGAATTTTTCTTTTTATTCTTGATAGAACTTTTTCTTGATCCTGCATCTTGCACGTGGCCTTCCCTCCGCCCTCCCCGTTGCAGCTTGTCCATTGAGCCCCTCGCTATCACCCATGTGGGCCCAATTACTATTATCTCTTTACCCTGACTGTCCTCCGACACATTCTTTTTCATGCCAGCCACAAAGATTTCTCCTTTGCTTCATATTTTTCAGTGTCTTTCTATTCACTTCAGATTTAAAAAACAAACATTGAAATGCAGAATAGAAGCCAATCTGGGGTACCACCTACCTATTTAACAACTGGCTCCTATCAATTAACTTGGCCTAATTGAGTCCCAAGCTCATAGGGAATATTTCCTGCCACTAATCCCAGGCAGACCCTATTTTACATGCACAGTCACTCTCCTCTCTCTTCTTCATCTTTCTAGGACCTAGTCATCCCTCCGGGTCCAACTTGCAATGCCTGTCACTGTGTGCGTGGCAGGGTTGGAGGTAGGGGAGCTTTAGGCTATACCCGTTAGTGCTGGGGATGTGGAGTCTATCCTGGTTCTGTGACTCTGAGCTTCATCCTGGCCAGAGGAAATGCTGGGAGGGACCATGTGGTGTTGGGACTTCAGCCAGGGTCTCAACCTCCTGCATCAGCTTTCTCTAGCTTCGACAAATGCTATTTTTTTTCTTTTTAACTGAATCACCATGGGATACACAGTTATAAAACTCTACTTGATCAGGTTTCAGTCATATAATATTCCAAGGACCCTCCCTCCACCAGCGTACATTTCATACCACCAATGACCCCATGGCCTTTTTCTGAAAAACTTGCTTTCCTCTCATTACATCCTACCTTTTATTTATTTTTTATTTTTTATTTTTATTTATTTATTTATTTTTTTGCTTTTTGGGTCACACCCCGCGATGCTTAGGGGTTACTCCTGGCTCTGCACTCAGGAATGACTCCTGGCGGTGCTCGGGGACCATATGGGATGCCGGGGATCGAACCCGGGCCGGCACAGGCCGGCCGCGTGCAAGACAAATGCCCTATCCGTTGGACTATCGCTCCGCCCCACATCCTACCTTTTAAATTAGGTTCCATGTTCCTCGCCACCTCCTCCCAACAGTTACCATTCACTGTGTATTGATAGGTGCACTTTCCTGGCAAGACTGTACATTTCTTGAAGATGGGCTTCTGGAGGATTTTGTTCTCTTTATTTGTGGTAGCTGCATCTAGATTCTTTGTCAAGACCCTGAACAAAGAGTTTGAGGCTCTTCGTATTCCTGAAGCAAGCAGATGCCATTGGACTACACTGGCACGTGATAGGGTCAAATGGAAATGTTACTGGCACCCACTCGAGGAAATCAATGAACAATGGGATGTCTAGTGATCTAGTGATCTCTCTGCATTTCCCCACCCCCAGCTCGAGGCTGCGCTGTCCACCAGCTGGTGAGCACACACAGCACTTTACTATCTTCATTACTGCTTGCAAGGTTTGGGCTCTCACCTGGCAGTACTCAGGGGCTTCCCCCGCCCCAGCTCTGTGCTCTGGAATTACTCCTGAGGATACTCAGGGGGCCAGCCAAGCAGGGTGGAATCAGCGTGAGTGTGTGCAAGGCAATGCCTCATTCATTGCACTATCATCACGATCCCATGCACAGTGTGTCAGATGTCAATGCGTGTGTCTACTCCGTGCGCTGCTCCTTGGTCACGCAGACCCAGTTTCACTGGTCTGTGCCTGTATTTATTTTATTTTATTGTTTTGCTTTTTGGGCCACACCCCAGAGACTCACAGACATGGGGCAGAGCTGCTACTGGCTCTCCCTGTGCCCAGCCGCTCACGAGGCACCTGGGAGAGATGTCAGGTTCTAGCCCTGGCCCGCCACCCCAGCAGAGCCTCGCAACAAGCCAGATGAGCCCCCACTCCATGAGGGGCCTCCATTTTCCACATACGGACTTCCCCCTCATCAGAAGACCAGCCTATCGCAGCCCGGCTCACGCAGCCGCAAGCGGGCCCCGCGGTTCATCAATAAATGCTGGATTTCTAGATGACTACAAGAGTATGCTACCTGCACAGCAGAGCCTGGCAAACTACCCGTGTCATATTTGATATGCCAAATACCAGTAACAATTATAGACCTCATTTCATGACCTGATGGAATGGTTTGAGGCTCTTTATGTTCCTGGAGCAAGCAGGTGCCCTTGGGCTCTACTTGCATGAGACAGGACATATGGAGATGTTACTGGTGCCCGCTCGAGCAAATCGATGATGAACGGGAAGACAGCTGCATCTAGAAAAAAGGTATTCTGACTTGATGAATCAGCTCTGGAGCTGATTGCCTGGGGTAATGCTCTTCCTTATGTAGGGTTAGGGCCCTCGTTCTCAGCATAAAGGGGCCAATTGCACTGGGTTCCTTTCCAGGTGGACTTCTCATTTCTCAAACAAAGACACTTCTAGATTCTTTCTACAGGGGAAAAAATTTGAAGTTTCATCTAGGTAATTTGCACAGGGATTTAGAATGATTCCAGGCCAACGTAAACAATGTCACAGGGATTTAGAATGATTCCAGGCCAATGTAAACAATGTCACAGGAAATGATTCCAGACCAATGGTAAACAATGTTAGTTGTTCTTTTTATTATTATTTTGATTTTTGGTTCTAAGCAGTGGTGCTCAGGATGACTCCTGGGTCCACACTAAGGGTTAATTCCTTGCAGTGCTCAGAACACCGTATGTGGTGCTGGGGATTGAACCAAGGTTAGCGTTAGGAAGGCAAGCACCTTAACCCTTGTACTATTTCTCTGGTCCAATGTTGGTTTTTTGTTTGTTTGTTTGTTATTTGCTTTTCTTTGGGTCACACCTGGCAATGCTACCTGTTGCTACTGGCTCTACACTTGAGAATTAGTTCTGGCAGTGCTCAGGGGACCATATGGAATGCTGGAGATCTGAACCGGGTCAGCCTTGTACAAGGCAAACGCAATACCTGCTGTGCTATCGCCGCTCCCGGTCCAACGCTGTTTTAACAGGACTTTATTGCTCTCTCTCTCTCTCTCTCTCTCTCTCTCTCTCTCTCTCTCTTTTCTCTCTCTCTCTCTCTGTCTCCTCCCTCTCTCCTGGCTCTCCTAAAGCATTGCTCAAGGATCTTGTGGGGTCACTCCCAATGGTATGGGACTAGCTCGTGATCAGCGCTGGGGCTTGGTGGTGTGGCGCTCCTCTGACTTAGCAGTGCTGGGAGCCTTCAGGGCTACAATCAGTGATTCAGGAGAACAGGCATAAATTGCAAGTGATGAAACTCAGGGCTTAGTTTATGCAAAGCAGGTAGACTAGTCCTCAGCTATCATTCTGCCCCTACAAATATTTCTTATAGGAAGAACAAAATCTTTCATAGAATTTCATTCAGACTTCCTTCTCATTTTTGATAGTTTTTTTCTTCATTTAAATGATACAATACATTAGGAGAAAAGAAAGTGCCCTAGCCAACATAAGGACAGTTTTCCCTATATAAAGGGATAATCAGAATTAGCATCAAAGATATCGATGTGCAATAATTTTAGCACAAAAATTGAAATGGATATATAGTGACATGTTGTTTGCCTTTCTATCATAGTCAAGGCCTAAAATGAAAACGATTGCAGAATAAAAAAACTTGGTCATTCATTTCTTCCAGTATTGTAAAGATGTTATTGATATATGAGTGTGTAATTTTAAGGATATAGTTTGATGATTTGATATGTGTGTGTACATTACAAATTTTACTACAGTAAGGTTAGTTAACATATTCTTCACCAAACAAAATGAGCATTTAGCTGTTGGTATTTGAGGTCATTAAAAATCTGTTGTCATTGTGACTTTCAGCTACATAATACAGTATCTTCAACCCCAATCACCTTCTTCATCTAAGGTCCTTAAACTGTTTCATCTTTTAACTAAAACCTTTCTTCCATCTACATATCCCCCTGCAGTACTCGTTATTGAGCTCATTTTTTTTATTCCATATGTAAGTGGAAAAAAATAAAACTTTAATGATCCCAGTTTCAGAGCATCTCAAAGGAAGAAGTCTGGGCGAAATCTTATTCACTGTCTAAACACAGATTTCAGGTTTTTATTATTTTGACAAGCAGGTATTGTACTTGACAAATGATAATAGAGAAATTTATACTTCAGTAGATTAAACGGAGGCAAAATACTTCTTCAATGTTTATGTGTTTTAGGACACATAAACACATGCACCAGAGCTCAAAGGTTATTTCTGGTTCTAGGCCTAGGGGTCACTTCTGGTGGGGTTCAGGAACCATATATGTTACTGAGGATGAAACGGGTTGGCCCCATACAACACAAGGCCCTTAACCTCTGAACTCCTGCTGGCCCCTGTATTCTCTTTTGGCTGATTCCTGGTAATTCCAATATCCTTGCTGATCAAAGGTGGCACTTATATTTTGAGGCATTTGATTTAGGATGTACTGTAGGTGTGACTAAAATGCAATACCTGAAATGAGAATTTGGGGGTGGGAGCATGTCGGGGAACGCAGCCAGGGTCCCGACAGTGCCAGGAAGTGAGTTCCCTTCTACCTCCGGGCCGGCAGGGAATGGATGAAGACTCAGGAATCCAATGCAGTTTTAAAAGGCTTTACTTATCACAAGTTCAGGCATACAAATCAGCAATAGGAAAAACCCTGTGCTCAGGACTCCTGGCTAGAACCCCAGCCACATGTAGGCCAAGATAGCGGCCACCACGTGTTAAGGCCCTGTCAAAAAAGGAGAAAAAAGACAAGACTCCCAAGAAGGGTGCAAGCTCACAAAGAGAGAGCCCAAAAAGAGAAAGAGAGAGGAAGCAGGCTGGTTTTATACCCCTGCAACTCAGACCTCCCACCATTATTGGAAGCAGGAAGGGTCAAATGCCCTTAGGTAATTTCTCCCAGCACCTCACCTAGACCCTATTATATGCTAATGTTTTGAGCCAAGATCTGCCTGGAAATGCCTTTACAGGGTAGAGAAGGGGGTTTCTGAGATGGCATGTCTCTGTACCAAAGACTAATACTAATGCCAGTTAAATATTTCTCCAAGCCTTCACAAGGTCTTGTCTACTTCATGGTAGTTTTGTATTTTAGTTGCCTTTGAGTTATCAGGGAGCCATGCATGCTTGCTTGGAGGCAAACAGCATTTCTATCTGGTCTAATTACTTAAAGATCCAACATGGACAGGCAAATATGCTGGTAAGATCTAGCTAGTCCCACAATGATTGTGGTAGCATGAGAGAATATTTATACCAGCTAGTACAGAATACATGGTCAGATAAACTGCCACATTTAGACTACCCGCTTATCTACGAAGTGATTTGCAGGAGGCAATCTAGAGCAGATGCAGAGGCTCTTAGAGGAGTCCTGCAACAGGAGCACAATGAAGTGATGTTCAAGGTTGACTTCTGGTTCTGCATTCAGGAACTCCTTGTAGTGATCTGGGAGACCATCTAGGATGCTGGGGTTTGAACCTGTGTGCAAGACAAGTGTCTACTATCTTTTCAGCCACAAGAGATGAGAATATTTACATGCATAAAATGTATTCATAAGTACCCAGTCAATAGTTACCTTTTAACCAAAAGAGGCTGGAATTGTAACTTTTATAGGTTTTTGTTTTGTCTTGTGGCTCTTCCATGATTTCTAATGGAAGAAAGTTATTTATTTGTTTGTTTGTTATGTTTGTTTGCTTTTGGGGTCATGCCCGGCAATGCTCAGGGGTTACTGCTGGCTCTTTGCTCAGGAATTACTCCTAGGGATGCTCAGAAGACCATGTGGGATGCCGGAATCAAACCAAGGTCGACTGCATGCAAGGCAAACACCCTCCCCTGCTGTGCTATTGCTCCGGCCCCTGGAAGAAAATTTTAATGTGAATAGTTTTCTTCCCATGAAAAAAATACCAGAAAGAAATTTAGAAAAAATCACTTTTACCCCCACCAAAGTATTTTTTTTTCACACCCACTAGATCTAACCATGTTGCTGCAAATTGTAGGATTCCCTGCTTAGTATAGTTAAATATTATGTGTGTGCAATATTTTTCTTCACTGTATCACTGTATCACTGTCTTCCTGTTCATCATCGATTTGCGTGAGCAGGCACCAGTAACATCTCCTGTCTCATGCAAGTAGAGCCCAAGGGCACCTGCTTGTTCAGGAACATAAAGAGCCTCAGACCATTCCATCAGGTCATGGGAGTGAGGTCTATAATTGTTACTGGTATTTGGCATATCAAATACGACACGGGTAGCTTGCCAGGCTCTGCTGTGCGGGTAGCATTCTCTTGTAGTCATCTCTAAATCCAGCATTTATTGATGAACCGCGAGAGGCGAGCCGGGCTGTAATAGGCTGGTCTGCTGGGTGGAGTTCTGACGAGGTGGAAGTCCAGATGTGGAAAATGGAGGCCCTCATGGAGTGGGGGGTCGTTTGGCTTGTTGCAAGGCTCTGCTGGGGTGGCTGGCCAGGGCTAGAAACTGCCATCCCTCCTGGGCGCCTCATGAGCGGCTGGGCACAGGGAGAGCCAGTAGCAGCTTTGCCCCATGTCTGTGAATCTCTCCATTTCAATGTTACCATGAATATTCAATAACCTACAATAATTTCTGTGCCTAATGCATTACCATGAGTAGTCTAAAAGGTTCTCCTTAAGAAGATCTGCTTGTTGGGGCCGGAGCAATAGTCCAGCGGGTAGGGCGTTTGCCTTGCATCGGCGGCCAATGCTTATATGTAAGCATTTAAGTTATTTCATGTTTTGACTATGGGAATGCAGCAATGGCGGGGGTCGGAGGATGCTGATTCACTCCCTGTGCAGTGGGATTGCTGGCTTGTCTTAACAGTTCCTTTTTCTTAATTTCTTTTCCTTTTTTGAGGCCCCCGTGTTGTTTCTCACAATGACACAGTGAGTTTACATTTCTACTTACAGTGCACAGCAATTCCTTCCCACCATAATCTCACCAGCATTAGTTATTGCTCTCCTTTTGACAGCCGTTGTCAAGGGTTGTGGTTTTGAGTCGCGATTCCTTGGCAATATGTAATGTTGAGCAACCCATCATTTACTGTTTGCCATTGATATGACTTCTTGAGAGAAGTTACTAAATGGTTTATTTCTAAATCATATTGATTTTCTGCTGTAAAATGTATGAATACTTTAGACATCAACCTCAAATTTGATATGTTTGCAAATATTTAGTCCCATTTCACAGCGGCTGTTTCATTGCTTTTCTTACTATGTAGAAGCTTTGTTTCATTGGTTTTCTTACTGTGTAGAAGCTTTTGTGGGGGAAGAGGGCTCCCAAAATGCTCAAGACAGCAGAGTGCCCTCCTGGGGAACAGTTCCATGTAAGGGATTGTGGATGTGGTTCTACTTGGCCAGTGAGCCACTGACTACACTGTTCAGAGAACCATGTGGTATTGGGGATGGAATTGGGACCAACGTTCGGCAAGGCAAGTGCCCTACATTCAGCACTAGATCTCCGGTCCTATGCATATGCTTTATGAGGTAGCTCTGCTCAATTGATTTGGGGGTGGGGGTCTTTGTTGCCTTTGTTTTGAGCATCAGAAAAAAGTTTCTATCAAGATTAATGTCATGACCATTTCTCTTTTCTTTTATTCCAGGACATTTGTGGTTTCAGGTCTATGCTCAAGTATCCATTCCATTTCAAGATAATTTTTATAACTGATATGTGATATAGACCCAATTTTTATAACATATGTGATATAGACCCAATTTGATTCTTTTATATGTGGTTATCCAGTTTTTCCAAGACTTTTTTTTTTTTTTTTTGCTTTTTTTGGGTCACACCCGGCAATGCTCAGAGTTTTTTCCTAGCTCTGCACTCAGGAATTACTCCTGGCGGTGCTTGAGGGACCATATGGGATGCCAGGGATCAAACCTGGGCGGCATGGGCCGGCCGCATACAAGGCAAACACCCTACCCACTGGGCTATCGCTCCGGCCCTATTTATTAAATATTTCTGTCCCCATTAAATATTTCTGGATTACTGTTCAGATATTAGCTAACCATCTATGCATGGGTTTATTTCTCTGTGTGTGTGTGTTTTATCAACTCTACTATCCCCCTGTGTTCCTTTGCATGACAATACTATAATATTTTGATTATTACAACTTTGCAATAAAGTCTGAAATCTGAAAGTCACAATTTCTCACTTTTGTGTATATAAAAATGGAAGAAGGATATGGGGAATCTGTTAGGGAATAAGGAGAGAAAAGAATGTTAGCACAGACATGTTTGAATTCTTGGATGTTTAAATAATGCCAGCCAACTTTATTTACCTTCTTGGGAGTTTTTGTTTAAAAAAGATACTTTGTTGAAAATGTCTCATATTTGTTACTGTTAAAAAATGGAGAGAGTGTGTTCTTTTTTTGCCAGGTAAAATTTTTATTGTTATCACAATGTATTTATTAGGTACATTGCCATAGAGAAAAATCAATGCAGGAGTTGCCAGTTTCTTGACTGATGTCAGGCGAAGTTGCCTCAGGTAGTATTAGCTACCTATATGTTTGTTTGGTCGCTAGCTTTTCTTTAAATGAATAAATCCATTACATGAATGGAAAGAATAGAGGGGTGGGGTACCCACTCATTTCTATCCAAGGTTTACCTCTCTAAGGTTTTGGTGCTTCTTTTGAAATTCAGTGCTTTTTAATGGTTATTTTTCAAAATCAGCCCATCATTTATTATAGCATATTAGTCCTTTTGTGGCTGTCACTGTTCAAAACATCCATTGTTATTCTTATACTAGCATAGTCTGTTATTTTGGAATAAATTTTATAATAATATACTGATATTCATCATTTGGAGACACGTTTACCTTAGAAATGTGCAAAATAATGATGTTTTTAATACTAGTATACCATATCCTATATAACAAGGTTGGGGGGGCTGCAAAGAGTGGGCCACACCCAGTGATGCTGAGGTCTTATTCCTGCCTCTGCAATCAGGGGTCACTCCTGGTGGTATCAGGGGTTCAAACAAGGGCCAGCCTTATGCAAGGCAAGTCCCTTAACCCATGTGCTATCTCTAACGCTATGTCTCCAACCCCTGTATCATAGGTAGACTTTTAAAATACAAGTCAGAGTTGTTTATTTATCAAGTTTGGGTTTGGGGGCCACAACCAGTAGTGCTCAGGGCTTATACCTGGCTGTGTACTCAGGAATGACTCCTAGTGGGGCTCAGGGGACCAGATGGGGAGGCCACAGATCAAACCTGGGTTGGCCTCATGCCTTACCTCACTGTACTATCTCTCTAGACCCCTAACTTAATTTTTTTAAGCAAAAAGTATTACAGGAGCTGGAGATAGAGCTGCAAGGGTCAGAGCAGAAGCTGAAGATAGATCTCCAAGGGCCAGAGAACATGCCAGGCCTGCTTGAGGACCAGATTCTATCACCAATACCACATGTGTTACCTCATACCATCTCCACACTGCTTGGAGTGACCCTGCAGGTCTCAACACACTGCTGGCTGGAGCAGTGCCTGTGTTTATAGACTGGAACACTGAACCCTCAGGCCCACACTCCTGGCTCAGCACTTTTAAAGATGGTTTCCAGCCCCACTTTCCCAGTGCAGCTGTGGAGATCTGCCCAACAAATCAAATTAAAAAGCATCATATATGAGTATGATCTTTGCATTGAAAAAATATCCTTTGTGTATAACGTTAGCAGTCTTTGCTCAGGCCCTGCTCTATTGGGTTTTGAAAAGGCTTTTGTACATCAAATTCCACCTTAATTCATGAATCAAACCCATACCTGTTTTGGTGAGCGATAACAGACGTCCTGAGTTATCTGCTGGTTGATCCTTTGCAAACTAAATTTAGAAGTGTGAACCGTTTTCTATTAGAGACCATTTTATTTGCTGTTTGGTAAGTTCAAATTTCTTTTTAAACACAAGACTGCGTGTCTTTCCACAGCATCGCTTTCCTCCCAGTCCCAGGTCCTCACACTAGCAAACTGGCTATTTCAAATTTCCCACAAGCTTCTACCTTTGGATCGTTACTAAAATGAAAAAAAAATTGCTTGTTTTATATATGTTTTATGTATGATATCATATAGCTTGATATCCTGTTATTTTCACTTAATAAGCAAAGTGAAAAATCTTGCAAGTCAGTACGATTTTCACTTATTATTTTAAGAACCATACTTTGATTTGTAGTCATATTTCTCAAGGCCTCAAGCACCAGATACTTGAGTCTGCAAACTGATAGCTAGATAAGTGTCCAACCAGATGCGCGAATGCTAGTCAAACCTGGACACCAAGTGTTACTTTTCAAAGGGTTTGGTTTTGCAAATAATTTCCCAGTAAGCCAAGGACAGTCCAGGGTGCAAAAGTCTCTTGTTCGTGACTTGATTCTTTTTTACAACACCTACACATAAAATGATTACAATAATCTTGGTGTTCAAAGTACAGCTGTATATCCATTTTACTGCCTGCGTATGGATTCCTGTTTGCTGAGAGAGACTATTTTAAGTATAGTTTGGCCTGTACATTAGCCTAACCCTGGAAACTGGCTTGATTTAGGCAACTGGGAAAAAAAGTGGCTTCCCTTCACTATCTCTTGAGCACCTGCCTCCCCATATTCTTACATAATACGCTTCCCATTTCAACCATTTTTATTCTCCCCCTTTTTTCACCCTTTAGTTGCTATTGTAAAAACCTGGGGAGTCATTTTACACATACTTGATTGTGGTATATACCAAGGGGTTACCCACTTGGGTTGTGGTACTTGCTATATGCTCACATATACCTGTCTGAGGGCCAGAAAAAAAAAAGACCGTGTTCTCTTGTGCTGCTGGGGTTTTTGGAGAGCAGAGTCAGAACTTAAGTGTGGTGCATTGGAGCAGCAGTGGGCATACAACTCACAGCCTCATGTTTCCAAAACTGGTGCTTCGACCACTGAGCGATCCTTAAGCCCTTCACCACTTCGAACATTTAGTTCAGCAGCATTAAGTATATTCTGATTGTCGGAACAGCTTCAGATCTTTAAGTATAAGTAGCAAGATACACTGAACTAAGAGTTTCTTTCCCGTGGGGGGCCTTCTCTCTTCAGCAAAGATCAGCTTGGCCACTTTAAACAGAAAGCAGCTGGGTGAATTCTCCACTCCTTTCCTCCTGCTACAGTTGGATTCCCTGCTGAAGAGGGGGGAATGATATGGAGAAAAAGGGAATAGTCAGGATAAAAGGAGAATTGTCAAGGATTTGGCCTTACAGAAAGGGAGATTCTAGAAAGTCACTAGTTGGCTAGGTAGTGCCTGGATGACATTGGTCGATGGATCTGGAGCCCAGAAGAGAATCATCTCAGTGTCCTGTCCTCTGTTTTATGGCCCATTCTTAGAGCATAATAAACAACACCCCCTCTCCATAAGGTATAAGAGGAGGAGGCCATCTGCCTTTCTCTGAATTAGTCCTTAGGAGTCACACATCACACAGCCCTAGCCCCATAGTATGGGAGTTTCATTGCTTTCTTTCCACTTTTCTTTAATTAATAAAATGTTTTTTTTTCTAAAATTGGGACACACACACATACACAGCTTGTGAGTTTTTAGATTCAGTAAATTAGATTTTACAAGAAAAAATGTTTGAGCCAACCCCATCAAAAATGGGGGAGAAGAAATGAACAGAAGATTCCAAAAAGAGAAATTAATGGCCAAAAGGCATAGGAAAAGTGCTCTTCATCTTTAATCATCAGGGATATGCAAATCAAAACAACAATGAGGTACCATCTCACCCCACAGAGACTGGTACACATCCAAAACAGCAAGAACAACCAGTGCTGGCGTGGATGTGGGGAAAAAGAGACTCATCCACTGCGGTGGGAGTGCCAACTGGTCCAGCCCTTTGGAAAACAATATGGGCATTCCTCGAAAGCTAGATATTGAGCTCCCATTTGATCCAGAATAGCACTCCTGGGAATATACCCTAGAGACCGAAAAACACATACAGAAACACTATCTGTACTTTTTATCATCCTGGTTACCTATAGCGAATCGGAAACAACCTAAATGCCCGAGACAGAGGACGGTAAAGAACGGGTGCAGAAAAGGAAAAGGATGGACAGGAGTCTATCAGCTGAGTGAAATTAGTCAGAGGAAAAGCACAGATATAGATGATTGCATTCAGTAAAAGATACCAGTGTTTTATAAATTGGGAAATGGTAATGGCAGATTAAAACTCACATGAATATACAAAGAGACTTAAGGATAAACTCAAAATCTAGGGCTAGCAGAGGGAGAGAGATGCAGAGACAGAGAGAGAGAGAGAAAGAGAGGGGGTACGTATTAAGGCGGCCGGGGGGGGGGGGAGGGGGGTACTGGTGGTGGAAATGGGGGCCTGGTGGAGGGTGGGTGCGGAATATGTATTCCAAGAACCAATAAACACCTTTGTAATTGTTGTTTCACGGTGGTATAATAAAAAATTTAAAAAATGTTTGATATTATTTCACAAGGAGAATGATTTTTTTAGTTTTTTGGCGGTGACGTGGAGACACTGTGTTTTATAAAAAGCTTCTCTTGCTAGGGCATTAATCAGTAAGGGGGGAGCCTCTCCCAGAACTTGGCTTTTCAAAGCAGTTCCTCCCATGTTCCCAACGTTCTGAGAGAAAATGCAGTGGACATTAGTGTCGCATCTTATTTTGTCAGATAATCACTAGCCTTGTGTGGTAACGAAACCACCAAGCACGTTATTATTGCTTATTACGCAGAGAATAAGTAATCAGTCAACCTCCGCAAGACGTGCAACGCGACAGCTCTAAGAATGAACTCAATCACTGGACCCAGCAGCACCATTGACAAGCCTGAGCAGGAGGCGGGCACTCTGTAAAGTCGCGTTCCTCCACAGCTAGTGATCGGATGCAAAGAAGAGAGTTAGTTGCATGCAGGCCTGTCTTTTGCTCCTGACTTTTATCTCAGCTTGTCTAACAGCTCTGAAAGGTGCTGGAGTTACACCTATGTTCCTCAAGTTGCTCTCCTGGAACTTACGTGTGGTCAAGTGAACTAGGGGAGAAGTGATCAGAAATCCAATTTGTATGAATACCAATACTCATTCGAATTTCCCACCTAGATCCACTCATTTTTGGCAGAGTTCTCTTTGTATGGGGTTTCTGGAACTTTGAATGGGCTTTAAATCAGCGATACATCACTGTTCATTGTTTCCCACCTCTTGGTGTGTAAGAGCACCATCCAGATGTGAACATCTAGTCCTCAGGAGTTCTTTCCTCCCTCTAGCGCCTGTCACTGTGCCCCCTGATGAAATAAGTGCCCTCTTTTTTCACATTTCATGAAATACTGATTTCAAAAGAGACAGAATTTCTTGGAACTCTGTTATCAGACTTTTTGGTTTTGTTATATTTTTATGTTCTTTTCAAACTAAATATTTAATTATTTTGGGGTATCTGGAGCAGTTGTCAGGAGGGTTAAAGGACCCTTCTGGTAACTCTAGGACAGTGAGTTTAGCGGTTCTCTGCCAGGGCTTGATGGTGCCATGTTGCATCCAGACTCCTGGGGTTCACTTGGCAATGATCAGGGAACCACATAGTGCCAGCGATCAAGCAGAAAGAACACACACATTAATGAAATGTATTAGTGTTTATCACACTAAAAGTGCAAGGGAGACATTTTTGAAATATCAGAAGGTCTCTTATCAGCTGTCTTATCAGAAATTTCATTATTACAATGTCATACACCTTTTGGGAAACTCCATTATATGCTTTTGAGAGAAAAAATAAATAAAACAGCAATCATTTCTTAATTTTGTTGCTTAACTTTGTAACACCCTTAAAAGGATCTATTGGGCTCCTAGGCCACATTTTGAGATTTAATCTTTCAGGAGAAATGTCTGTTTCTTTAGACATTGTAAAGCACTTTTATTTCACAGAATCAAAGGCCATATTTTAGGAAAAGGTAATATTCTTTTTGATTTGGAATGTAGGTGGGTAAGGTGCTTGGAAAAGAATTTTTTTTAAACCTTTAAGATACTTTTCTCATAGTTAGATTAAGTCTATTTTTTCCCACCTCCTACATCTCATAAAGTTAGTCCTCTGTCAAGACTAGAATCTTCAGTTAGAGTTAAAGAACTCTAGTATAGAAATAGAACATTGAAATTCACATAAAACTCAAATTTTGGGTCTTTACCGCTGCCCAATGATAGCTTTTTTGGATGGATTTTGTGGATGGTTGAGCCTTGTGCTAGAAATGCAATCAAATTGAAGACAACAAATTTCTCCTTTGGACTCTCATTGGGCATGGTGGGGAGGCGTGTGATGGCATTTCAGGAAAATGCTATCAGGGCTGTTTGCTGCTGGCAATTTCAGGGCAAAGCCACAGGGAGCCAAAGACACGAAGCTTAACAGCAGCAATGACAGCTCAAAGGAAAGACTGTAGATTTAGGTGATAGAGGGATTGGTCTAGCATTCGCAAGGATAATATGAGCACATCTATCACTTATAATAATTACTAACCATTCAATAATGCAGGCAAGACATTTCCCAGTGAAGTGGAAATGGTCGAGTTTAGAGGTCAGGCTTTTCTAAACTTCATTTTCGAAGTTATTACTACCTAGACAAGTAACTTAATCCCCTCCATTTTTCTTATCTAGGGAAACCTATTCTAAACCCTGCTTGGCCTGGTAATTGTGTGGAGGTAAGATAATAGTTTCTTCTATACATGGAGCCAAACTGAACCAGGGAGGTAAGGCGGTGAGAAAGTGGGGGAAGTCACACTATGGTAATGGTGACAGCCCCTTCTGTGGACACGGAACAGCAGCAGGATAAGACAGCGGGTGCCCAGAGACTTCCCTGTCATCTTTGGTCCTACTTTGGCCTTGATCATATGAGACTATGCCCACTATTCTGCAGAGGCAATGGAGTTCAGGCTTCTTAGCATGACCAAGCTGGGTGCTACCTGGGAGAGCTCAGGAAGCTCAGGAAGTTGGAATCATCTCAAAGAGAGAGTCTTTGGCCAGACTCCACTTTCTAAAATCATATTCCAGATCCCAGTAACCTTATTTTACCAAGAGTTCAATAAAAAGCTTCTGCTGTTGCCACTTAGTGTTGACTAGGGCAGGCCCCCTGGCATTTCACATTAAGGAATATGGAAAACTAGGTCTTACTGATGAGTTTCATCTTTCCTACCATTATTATTGCATGTTGAAGTTAGGGGTGTTAATGCCTTCGATGAGTCATTCGTGGCAATGGCTAGACATTTTCTCATTATTTATTAAGAATGGTGTGACTTTTATTTCTTACCCACCTTCTCTCCTTCTCTTTGAACCCTTTGCAACTATCTAATTTGTCAGCACTGGCAAATTTCACCTATGTGCTACTTTTCCTCATCTTTCAGATAATTAACAAAGGTGTAAAACAAGAGGGGGAGAGAGTGGAAAGAAAGAAGACATGTTTCAGGAGTTTTTAATCACATAAAACTACATTTAAAGATGTGAAAAAGACATTTAAGATAAAGGGGGAGAAAGCCCATGGGAAGAGGGTTCTCTGCTCTTCCCCATCAAGATGATGGTTCATTGCAGTGATTGGAAGCTTATTAGAGAAAAGAAATGATTTTGAAACATTGCATTGTTCGTCATTTGTTGATCAAAGTGCAAGGGGTCACCTTTCATGTTGCTGAGTGTTTCACAGAATGCCCTCTGAACCACAAGGAATCTGGAGACATCTCTATGGGATTCAAAAAGAAGCAGGGAACAGATTCCAAATGTTAGTGAGGAAAAGGAAGCTCACATACTGTTGGAAATGTAAATTGGTCCAAGTCTATGGAAAATCATACGCAGGTTCTTAAAGAATTAAAAATAGAACTACCATATGAGCCAGCAACCCTGATTTCTGGGTCTCTAGCCAAAGCAATTGGAATCAGGACCTCATCAGCATATAGCGGGCATGCAATCCCATGCTAATTGAAGCATATTCACAATGGCCAAGATATGAAAATAACTCAAGTGTCTATCAATGAATGAATGGAGAAAGAAAACTCTGACACAGAGATATAATGGAGGATCAATTAGCCCGAGAGAGAAAAAATCTTCCTCTTTGTGACAACTTGAGGGCATTATGTTAAATAAAGAGTCAGACAAACAGAAACACTGTATGATCACTATAAATGGAAAATATAAAATACAAGCTTGGAGAAACATAGAGTATAACGGTGGCTACCAGAGGCTGGATGATGTGGGAAGTGGGAGATGTTTATGAAAAGATCAACATTCCAGTTATGAAATTGGCCAATCCTGGGAGTCTATTTGCTACATGTTGATTATACTACCACATACATACCTGAAACTTGTTAAGAGTCAGGATTCTAAATAGTCTCAGCATTGAAAGAAATGTTAGCTGTGACAAGACGAAGGTATTAGCTAATTCTGTGGTGCTAACCATTGTACAATACAGAGCTATAGCAAACCAATATGTCATACATCTGACATTTATATATTGTTACCTGTTAATTCTCCTGCAATAACTGGAAGAAAGGAAATAAAAGGAGAGTGAATAAGAAAAAAATTGACACACTATCCTCTACTTAACAAAGACTTACTTGGTGGAATAGTTTATTTTCTCTTGGTTTGCAAGTGAAACCCTCCATTTTATAGAACTAGCCAGGTGATTCTGAACATATTGTCTGGTAGTTAGAGAAGTGTATCATCTTGTTTTACATAATGACTAAAAGTTATGATCCAATAATAGCTAGTAAGCCTTTTGGAGGCTTTGCATGTCAGCTGAATATCATGGATATTCAGTCAAATAAGGAATGACAGAAACAACTGCTTACCCTCTGAAAACAGGCTTATTCCCATTAAGAATATAGAACATAAGATATAAGAATATAACACAGGGATCAGAGAGATATTCAGAGAACTGGAGCATGTGCTTTGCAGGTCAGAACCCTGGCTTCTAGCACTGCACCACATGGTACCCTGAGCACTGTTAGGAGAGACTCAAGAGTTGTCCAAGTATTTGCTGGTTTGGTATAATAATAAATCAGAATCACTTGTCACTGGTATCCCTTGTCTTCCCGTTGGTCATCGATTTGTTCAAGTGGGCACCAGTAACATCTCCATATGTCCTGTCACATGCTAGCGTAGCCCAAGCACATCTGCTCACTCCAGGAACATGAAGAGCCTCAAACCATTCCTTAAGGTCATGGGAATGAGGTCTATAATTGCTACTGGTTTTTGGCATATCAAATACAACATGGGTAGCTTTCCAGGCTCTGGCTTACAGCATCCAGGCTGCCACAGAAGAAATAAGAATATGTACAATAAATATTTTTAGAAAGATAAGATATATGAGCGGAACAAGCAAGTTTTAAGCATGGGCTATGTGTCCATTTTAATGACCAGAGACAGCTGGAGGTAAGAGAGGGCAATGCTTAAACCCTTAGGATAAATTTGGAGATAAAGGGTAACCGCCAATATTTTATTTACTAAAATGCCAGGTCATCTATGGATATTTTTTAAAGTAAAATTTACCGATGTACATTGATTTACAAAAATGTACAGTTTGGGGGATATCACACCTCTGTACCCTGTGTGTGTGGTCAATCCCACTTTGATACAGCACCACATTTG
This sequence comes from Cryptotis parvus, assembly GCA_021461705.1. Classification (NCBI taxonomy): domain Eukaryota; kingdom Metazoa; phylum Chordata; class Mammalia; order Eulipotyphla; family Soricidae; genus Cryptotis; species Cryptotis parvus. Next base: position 75,543 of record JAJIBD010024239.1, on the reverse strand, counting down.
GTTCCCAGGAGTGATTCTGAGCAGTCAGGAGTGAGCCCCAAGCACTGCTGCGTGTTCTCCAATCGCCCCTTACCCATGCTCATCACATCCCTTATCTTTTCCCCTAGTCACTTGATCACTTGATCACTTGAATCCCGTTATTCATCCATGTGCTCGAGCGGGCACCAGTAACATTTCCATTGGACCCGCACGTTTCCCCTAGTAATCTTATTATTTTCCTGTCTATTTGCTTTATATCACACGAGTGAAGCCATTCAGTTAGTGTGTTCACTTCCTGACATTTCTCTTTGCATGATCATCACAAGTTCCATCTCTGTTTTCCTAAAAGGGACCGTTTTGCCTTTTTCTGTTTGTATGTTTGGGGGTCACACATGGTAATGCTCAGGGCTTAGTTCTGGATGCTTTGTACTCAGGGATCACTCCTTGTGGGGTTTTATGGGATAAATGGGGTGCTGAGAATTGAAATCGCATGGTAGGTATACACGGTAAGTGCTTGATAGTACTTGTACTGTCTCTTCAGAACCCATTTCATCTTTCTAACAGAGTAGTATTCCATTGACAATTTCTTTATATAATCATATATTAATGAAAATTTAGAAAGATTTTGACTCTTGTAAATAAAGCTAGTGTAAACATAGAGGTGCAAATATGCTTTTAAAACACTGCCTTCATATCTTTAGGATAAATGTCTAGGAATAGTATTATTGGTTCTGACAAAAGTTCCATTTTAGTTTAACTCTATAACTTTTATTTACTTTTGGCTTCTGAGCCACAGCTGGTAGTGTTCATGGATCCTGGCTGGCTCTGTGTTTGGGACTGCTCCTTGCAGTGCTCAGAGACTATGTGGCACCTGGTGCTTGTCTCCTATATGCAAAGCATGTGCTCAGCCTTTTGAGCTATTGTTCCAACCTTCCAGTTGTGTTTTATTGATCTATTTACTTTTGGGGCTTGGGGACACTCTGGGCAGTGTTTCCTGGTCACTTCTGTCAGTGCTTGGGGAGCCATGCAGTCAGTGCCCAGGGGTCAGACCTGAGTCTCTTATATGCGAAACATGCCTCAGTCTGGTAAGCTTGCCTTCCAGCCCTTTTATGTTTGCTTCATTTCTACTTTTTTGGTTTGGAGGCTACACTCAGGGGTGCTCAGGGCTTACTCTGGTTCTGTGCTCAGGGATCACTCCTGACAATACTCGGGATCCTCTGTGATGATGTGGATCAAACCCTGGTCAGCCATGTGCAAGGCAAGCACCTTCCCTGCTCCTCTTATTGGTTAGAGGGCTTCCATATGCACCTTCCAGATCTCATGTCAATTTATACTACCACCATAGGGGCTGTAGGCTCCTTACTCTCCACATCCCTACCATTACTTGTTCCTTGTACTTTTACATTTTTAAAATGTATTTATTTTTACTTTATTTAAACACTGCAATGAACAGAATTGATCCTAATATAGCTGTTATGGGCATTCAATGTTCAGCACAATCCCACCGCCATTGTGACCTTCCTTTCACTATTGTGGTCATTTTCCCAGCCACCCCTCAAGCCTGTCCCATGACAGGCACAAAATAATTGACTCTATACTGCTTGTTACAACTAAATGACTAATAAAATTATTTAAAATAATACTTCAAAAGAGAAAATTGTAATTTTTTTCTTTTTGGGTCACACACACCCGGCAATGCTCAAGGGTTTCTCCTGGCTCTGCACTCAGGAATTACTCCTGGCGGTGCTTAGGGGACCATATGGAATGCTGGGGATCGACCCAAGGGCGGCACAGGCCAGCCACGTGCAAGGCAAATGCCCTACCCACTGGGCTATAGCTCCGCCCCTAAATTGTGATATTTTATCCTGATATTTTAGGAAGGTCATTCAGTCCTTGAATGAGGGTTTACTAAGCTGTTCATTGCTAGTTAGAGTTTCTGTGTTATTGTTTTTGCCCTTAGAGTTTAGTTGGCGTGTATGTTGCTTTTTCGTCTACTTTGGTGTGCCCCTACTGGGGACGCCAGGACCGTGGAATTTGGAGGAGTTGTTCAGTCCCATAGGTGGCCGTGAACTCCTAGAAACTCCAGGGTCTGTAGAACTGGGCCAATGGCCATGGTTGTGGGATGTGGGTTTATGGTTGTGGCTGCTAGGTGTTTGGAAATACAATGAGTTGGGAAAGGCTACGAGGCCACTCCTAGAAGACCCTAAAGTTCTCAGCCTGAAAACTGGTGTACTTGGAATTTTTTGTCTGCTTGTGTCTCTGCAGAGATTGGTTGTCAAGCAGTGGATTTGGATCAGTGTCACAGTGGTAGCTATGGGGCGTGGGTGTGGCTGCCGGCAGTTCATCACGTTGAAGGCCTTGGTGACTGCCTTCCCAAGGAAGTCAGAGTTCTCAGCTGGGGACAGCTGTACCCAGGAATTTTAAGGTTTGACTGGCACCTCGTCATAGATATAGTCATGAATCTGTCATCTTCGGCCGATGGAGGTTCGATGAGTGGCCCGGGATGTGGAGGTGGCTGCCAGCCTTCTGGAAGTCCTTTTGCTGTGTTCACTCTCACAGGTGTCAGGTTAAAATCTCACAGGTGTCGGGATGTGGTTTTGATTCACATCCCCTAGCAGTAAAGCTGAGCATCTTATTCATACCAAAAAAATCATAGTTTTAATTTCTATTTTTTATAGTGGACATTCCTAGCAATGCAGATGACACCACCCTAATTACAGATGAAGGGTTTGCTTCCAGAGAGTGTGAGTAGGAGACAGTCATTTTCATTATTGCGGGTTAGCCCAGACAAGTGAAAGATATAAAGAAAGAATTGAGTTTTTTCATTGTATTGTGGTTTTTCGACCATACTCCTGACCCTGTGCTCAGTGGTCATTCCTGGCAGTGCTCAGGGGACCATATGTGGTGTCAAGGATTTGACCCAGGGCTGACCACCTACGAGGAAAGTGCTGTACCACATGCACTTTCTCTCTGGCCTGAAATTTGGCATTTATAAGTTTTTGAAATGGCAGGTGGAAAGTCATTAGAAAACATTCACTTGCTGGGATGAAGTCTGGGAGTAGGAGGAGACAGCGCTGGAAAGAATTGTTCAGTGGAAGTGGGGACAGGGAACGGAAGGAGATTGTATTTAAGAGGAGTAAAGATGAGTCTCCGGAGATCCTGGTTAGTACATGCCCTCATATGTCCTGTCCAGGAAGCAGCATCCCGCTGAGAATTAACGCTGTGCAAACCTAGTCTGACTCAGAAAGACCCAGTTTTAAATTCAAACTTTCTGCTTACTCCAACAGTGTGACCAGAGGCTAGATATTTTAATCTCTTAAATCAGTTTCCTTATCTGTAAAATGGGAGGAACAAGAATTCCTGCCTTGTGGACTTTTGGGTTTGGAGGGAGGGGGTCAGGTGAGGACTTGATCAACTTTGCAGAGAACTTCTCCACCTAGTTTGTGCACAGTAAGTAAAAAATATTTCATGAAATTTATTTTCAATGATGAAATAATTGAGCATCACCAAAATATAAATACTAAACATAAGACTCTCTTTGAAATAAAACATAGATTTTCTATCATTCTTTTTTTATCTTTTTTTCTTTTTTTCTTTTTGGGTCACACTCGGCAATGCTCCAGGTTTCCTCCTGGATCTTCACTCAGGAATTACTCCTGACAGTGCTCAGGGGACCAAATGGAATGCAGGGGATTGAACCCAGGTTGGCCACGTGCAAGGCAAATGCCCAAACCACCGTGCTATCACTCTGACCCTGATTTTCTATCACTTCCCGTTATTCATCGATCATTCTTTAAAAAAAATATTATTTGTACTTATTTCACAATCTCAAAAGGAACGTGTTTCTCATTCATGCTGTCATGTTGAACAATCCTGCCCACTCCAGCCCCCTTTGCATGGACTAGCTTCCGTGTGATGATGTCAAAGGTATAGTGTTCACAAACCTAAACCTCAACGGGTTGTTTGGTGTAGACCAGAGTTTGTGACAAAATCCCTAATACGGGTCTGGATCCCTCTTCTGGAACCACTGCTCTAGAACCTAGGTTTTTTTTTTTAATATTGTATTATACCACCATGAGATATACAATTACAAAGATATTCCTGTTTGGGTTTGGGCCATACAGTGTTCCAGCACTGATCCCTCTACCAGAGCCCATTTCCTACCACCAATGTCCCCTGATTCCTTCCCCTCCCTTAGCCTGCCTCTATGGCAGGTTCTCTCTTCCTTCTCTTACACATTTTAATACATTTAGAGGTTATCATGTGTATCTTTTTGCCTGTATTTAATGCTCAGTTCTAGATTGGTATTATTAGCACTTTCAATAATTATTAGCACACTGTAGAACCTAGTTTTATTGCATGTGGGGGTGATGAGAATTTGGCATTAGGTAAAGCCGCTAATACCCATAGGTTGGTTCAAAACCAGCCTTGTTTGTAAGAGCATCTGTGGCATATCTGTGTTGCATTTATCTTGTGAGAAGGGTTGAACTTAAGGAAAGAACTGAAGTTATCCTCTTCTAGAAAATTGAGTGACAAGGTTCTCTTCCTGATGTATATTAGGTTTGGATTCATGCTATTACCCTAATTTCACCAGCTTAAGGAATGTTGGACTGGTAACATGGAGAGGGGAATAGAAAGATGAGGTGTGTCGTTTCGTTCCGTGCTTTGCTTTGATACTGTCACTTGCATGTGTTCTTTTTTTTTGCATTATTTTTAGCTGCACAATGAATGTATGTATATATATTTAAATTTTTTGTTATACCAAAATTGTATACCAATTTTGATATACAGTTACAAAGATATTCATGATTGGATTTCAGTCACACAGTGTTCCAGCACCTGTCCCTCCACCAGTGCCCATTTCCCAACACCAATGTCCCCTGATTCCCTCCCTGGTCCCCCAACCTGCTTCTCTCTATGGCAGGCACTTTCCTTCTCTCTCTCTCTCTCTCTCTCTCTCTCTCTCTCTCTCTCTCTCTCTCTCTCTCTCTCCCTTCTTTTTATATATTGTGGCTGCTTACAGGCATTCTTACAGAAAAAGATAAGTTCATGTAGACTTTTTTTTCCCATATGGGAGAGATACCACAAAATTCTTATTTCCTATCAAAAAATAATCTTAGCTTTTTTATTTTTGGCCCCATGAGATAAATGTCTAGAAGCACCTCACTTATTCCTCTTCCTAATCTGGAATGTGAGTGACTGTCTCCCTCGCCTGCCTTAACTCACACACTGGGGCCAAGTACACAATATGTTTTGTTACAGAGATTTTATTTACAACACAGACAACTTTAAAATAAATCGTTTTACCATGCAGTGCTGAGCAAGTTTAGCAATCTATGTTAATATCAATATTAATGTCTAACATTTACTATCTCTCAGCAGCTCCTGCTTTGACTTGAAATGTGATAAAACAGCTTTGGGAGGTATATTTTCTATTACTTTTTAGATCACCGTAACTTACATTTCATGAACTGCTTTGTCATCCAAGAATAATTCTCAAACATCATCTTGATCCTATGAGTCCACAAACTTCTAGTAGTTGTAACCTCTCTGTAGGATGAAATTTAGTCTTTCCATTTGAGCACCACGATGCTTCCCACCTGGGTCTCAGTAGCCTAATACTTCCTGTTCACTACTTGTATGCAGCTTGGTTCAGGTAGAGGAGAAATCTAAGCCATGGCTGTGTGTTTGTGTGTCTCGGCGGAGTGTATGAAGTATTTAGCGGTTGTATACATGGTTAGCCCCAGACCTTGAAAGCACTTACCTGCAATCCCAATGCAATCTTTTCTCCCCTGGTCTCCTCAGGGCAGTGGTACTTGAAAATACAACTGATGTGATTCCTTCTACCACTAATGTTTCTGTTTCTTGGCACAGAGCATTGTCAGTCCAATATCAGGTCTAGAAAGTTGTTATCTCTATCAACCATGTTAGCCTGTGTTGCTGCAAAGAATGAAAATAATTTGTTTTTCCCTGGCTCAGTGTTCACGGTTGTCATGGATCTCATCTCAACAGAATATTAATAACCAGAATGAACTTTTAGAAGTGAGTCTGCTGATAACAAGAATTGTCATGACCAAGAGAGGGACATACACATTACAAAGAAACATACAATATAACAATCTGTAGTAAATTTTTATATTTTCTGAATATTTTTATATTGTTCTGTGCTGGTTTTAATACTTCATAATAGTGTCTGCATTCTATTTTTTTTATTTTTTTTAGATTTTTTACATTATTTTATTTATTTTTTTTTAATTTTTAATTTTTACAATTACAAAGATATACAATTAAAAAGTTCATATTTGGGTTTTGGTCATACAGTGTTCCAGCACCCATCCCTCCACCAGTACCCATTTCTCACCATCAACGTCCCCCGGTTCCCTCCCCCTCCCCAGCCCTCCTCCATGGCAGGTTCTTTATTTCTTTCCTTTTCTCTCTCTTTCTCTTTTCCTTCCCCTCCAGACTATGGACTGCAGAACATACATTAAAGGGTTGTCATGTGTATCTTTTTGCCTCTATTTAATGCTCAGTTCTAGGTTGGCATTAGTACCCTCGACAATTGTTAGCACACTGTTCCATTTTCTGTCTTACCTAGCCTCTGATTCCCACACATTTGTGATAATTTCCACCTTTGACAAGACCTCCTGATATATGTTTCACTTGACCTTGGATATTGGTATCATAATAAAAATATATATATATATATATATATAAGCCTAAGTGTATATATATATAACATATATATATATATATATATTAGGTTTATGTTATGCAAATAAATGCAGTCATTCTATATCTGTCTCTCTCCTTCTGGCTAATTTCGCTCAACATAATCTTCTCCATGTCCATCCATTTATAGGCAAATTTTATGACTTCATTTTTCCTAACAGCTGCATAGTATTCCATTGTGTAGATGTACCAAAGCTTCTTTATCCAGTCATCGGTTTTCGGGCACTCTGGTTGCTTCCAGATTCTGGCTATTGTGAATAATGCTGCTATGAACATAAAAGTAGGGATGGTGTTTCCGCTGCATAATTTTGGTTTCCCAGAGTAGATTCCCAGGAGTGGTATGGCTGGGTCAAATGGGAGTTCAATTTCTAGTCTTTAGAGGAATGTCCATATTGTTTTCCAGAAAGGCTGTACCAGCCGGCATTCCCACCAACAATGGATGAGTGTCCCCTTTTCCCCACATCCACGCCAGCACTTGTTGTTCTTGCTCTTTTGAATATGTGCCAGTCTCTGTGGTGTAAAGTGGTATCTCATTGTTGTTTTGATTTGCATCTCTCTGATGATTAGTGACGATGAGCATTTTTTCATATGTTTTTTGGCCATTCGAATTTCTTCCCTTGCTGAAGTTTCTGTTCATTTCTTCTCATTTTTTGATGGGGTTGGCTGTTTTTTTCCTTGTAAAGTTCTACCAGTGCCTGATATATCCTGGATATTAACCCCTTATCAGATGGGTATTGGGTGAATATTCTTTCCCATTCTGTGGACTGCTTTTGTATCTTAGTCACTGTTTCTTTTGAGGTGCAGAAGCTTTTAGTTTCAGGTAGTCCCATATGTTTATCTTTTCTTCTAGTTGCTTTGTTAGTGATGTTTCACCTTTGAAGATGCCTTTAGCTTCAATGTCGTGGAGAGTTTTTCCTATATTTTCTTCAATGTACTTTATGGATTCAAGTCTGATATTGAGATCTTTAATCCATTTTGATCTGATTTTTGTGCATGGTGTTAGACACAGGTCCAAATTCATTTTTTTACATGTTGCTGCCCAGTTTTTTAAAGACTGGGAAAACTTGGGACTAGAGAGAGAAAGAGCACAGGGGTTAAGACAGTTGTCTTGCCTGCACAGCAAACCCTGGTATGATCCTCTTAACCTCTTTTGACCCCGAAGCGCCATCAGAAATGACCCCTGAGCACAGAGCCAGGAGTACCCCTAAACACTATCTGGTATAGCTGCAAAACCAAAAAGAAAAGAAAGAATAAAAGGATGAAGAAAAATTCACAAAGGATATGTAATTTACAGGGCCAAGAAATGACAAGACCATGTAACAATAGTAATTCCAAAGATTACAATTGAGGGCAATTGTCTTGTTTTTTGTATCTTCCACATTTTACTGTGAGCTTTTGAAGGAAAATGAAGTGTTAGTCATCTTTGTATCTTTAACATCTGCCAGAGCAACTTCTTCTTTGTTCAGTGAATGACTAGATGAAGGATGAATAAACAAATTAAGCATATGAACTCATAAACAATGGAACCTTCTGACATGTTACTTGAAGAGATCAAAAGCCATAAATACCTGGATAGCTTCTCAGTGGTTTGATGTTTTAGGAGACTTGAATGTAAATCATAAAGAAAAGATTAAGTTGGATTTATTATATTCTTAATTAGGTGATAAGGAAAGTATTTTAACAAATTAATTAAAGTACCAAAATTTCAGTTGCAGAACACTTACATGGGTAAAAATCTAATTCTTTATTAAGACCAGAAACAAAGAATTTTTTGACAATTTTATTAAATTTCAAGCAAAACTGAGATTATAGTGTTCATTTTAATTTCTTTCATCAAAAATTTAAATTAATTTTAAGTACCCTATTTTGTATCTGAACAACAACTGAATGGCAAGTTTCAAGATATGAAATGCTCAACTGGAGGAAGAAACCATGTCATGGATTTAATTTACTGCACAAAAAGCTTCATGGTAAAAGTCTCTGGGGTGCAGGGAATATGTCTGGCTGCATCCAACCACAGCCCTTACGGTGGCCTGAGCCTCACCAGGAGCCATCTCTGATCTCAGGCCAGGAGACTCACTGAAAGCTGCTAGGGGTGGCTCCCCACAAACAACATAAACCAAAAAAAAATTTAAAAAACAGAACTTTCTGAACGTTGCAAATCCAGTGAATAAAATATCATACTGTTATACTATCTTTTAAATAATCAAAATAAAAAAGAATGTGCATGTGTAAATGGATCAATAGACACAAAAGTATTTTACTATTAATCTTATTTTACTTATAATCTCATTTTAAAATGACCTTTATTCCTTACTTTCTTAATCTGCATTGACATGTAGCATCAATTTTTTTGTGATGTTTGTAAGATAGATCTTCTGGTGTTGATGCCATTCTTAATCTGAAAATATCTACTTCATTATCAATTTTGATGGATAGCTTTGCTGTATGTAGAATTATCGGTAGACATTGTTGTCATTCAGTACTTCAAAGATGTCACTATACTGTTTTCTGACCTCCATTGTTTCTAGTTAGAAGTATAATCATTCTTACCATTATTATATCATAATTCTGCTTTCTGGCTGTTCGCGAGACTTTCTGCTAATTTTTGTATAGTTGTAGCTTGATTATAATTTGCTTAGTCTAGTTGTTTATACTTACTCTGTTGTATGTCGGATTCTCATTTCATCATTTAATATCTATATAAATTTGGGTCATTTTCGCTATTAGATTTTTCCTATTTTTTTCAATTTTATTCTCTTTTATCATAGTATGTGTGACATTCAATATTGTCCCATTGATCTCGATATTCTGTTCCTTTTCAATCTTTTTCAAATTGTTTCTCAGAACAAATAATTCTTTTTTTCTTTTTTTTTTTTGCTATTTGGGTCACACCCGGCAATGCTCAGGGGTTACTCCTGGCTCTGCACTCAGGAATTACTCCTGGCAGTGCTCGGGGACCATATGGGATGCCAGGGATCAAACCCAGGCCGGCATAGGCCTGCCATGTGCAAGGCAAAAGCCCGACCTGCTGGACTATCGCTCCGGCCCAGAACAAATAATTCTTTATAACTCAGTTTTTTTTCATTCCTTGGGTGGGGCCCACCTGGCAGTGCTCAGCTACTACTCATGGCTCTAGAATCTAGAGAACAAGAGCTTTCTTAGAAAGAGCTGCACAGGTCAATTTATCTTACTGCAGAAGGAATGAGAGTTCTGGCAAATATCACCTTTTTATTAACTATCTTAATTTTCAAATTATGTTTTGTGTTTTTAAAGGGATTTGACTGAGGTCAATTGGTTTGCAGCAGTGTATGCGTTTACATGCTCTAGCGGCAATGTTATCCCCCCAACTTGGACCAAATGTCAATATCCCTCCATCAAAGTCCACTGAATCTCCTCAGTCTCCCCTTTACGCAGCACCTCCTAAGTAACCTCAATTTAGTGATCAGAGTCTGCAGGTTTAATTTCACTGGACATTCTCTATTTTCTTGCTTTGGTTCCTTATATACTACATATGGATGAGCTAGGTTGGGTACTTGTCTCTCTCCTTCAGATTGACTTATTTTATCAGGAACCCCTTCAGTCAAACTTATAGCATCAGGCAAGATTACACAGTTTTTGGTAGTATTTCATTGTGTTTATAGACAGCAACTTCTTTATCTCCTTATCTGTTCATGGTTACTTGAATAGTTTTCAGATCTTGTAATAAAAAGCATTATATTAAATATAAGTGGATATATACTTATATTTAATAAAGTATATATACATATATATGCACATATATACATATATACATATATATCACTTGATCACTTGACATCCCGTTAGTCATCGATTTGCTCAAGCAGGCACCAGTAATGTTACCATTTGACCTTGTCACGTACCAGTGTAGCCCAATGGCATCTACTTGCTTCCAGGAATATGAAGAACCTCAAACCATCCATTCATGGTCTTGACAAAGAAGTCTGACCATCTTGTAGGTGGGTGTCCATGTGATCTTTTGACGTTCCATGGGATCCAGTTGCTAGTGGCTCTAGATAAGTATCTAGAGCCAATACATATATATCACTTGATCACTTGACATCCTGTTACTCATCGATTTGCTTGAGCTGGGGCCATAACATTTCCATTTGACCCTATCACGTGCCAGTGTAGCCCAATGGTATCTGGTTGCTTCAGGAATACGAAGAGCCTCAAACCGTTCATTCAGGGTCCTGACAAAGAAGTCTGACCATCTTGTAGGTGGGCAGTCAAGTGATCTTTTGATGTCCCATGGGATCCAGTCGGTAACGACTCTAGTCCAGTGGTCATCTCCAAATCGCATTACATGTCCAGCCCATCTGATTTTCGATGTTTTGGCAAATGAGACAGCATCCCTGACTCTGGAACAGCGACGGAGATCGGACCTCGGATTCCTTCTTTTACTTGAGTGAGGCGTGATATTCCAAGCATAGCTCTTTTGATTCCTCTTTGGGAGACCCAAATAGCATTCTCATCTTGCTTTCATAGGGCCCAGGACTCTGAGACATATTTTAATTCAGGGAGAATGGTGGAGTTAAAGAGATGTGTATTTCTCATACAATGCTATTTATTTCTCATACAATGCTATTTATTACAAGATCTGAAAAAAATATATATATATATATATATATATATATATATATATATATTCATTGGTGTTTTGCCTACGCCTGGGTGTGCTCAAGGCTTCTCCCAGTTCTGCACTCAGGAATCATTCCTGATGGGGGTCAGGGGAGCATGTGGTGTGGGTGTCGAATCCAGTTGGCCACATGCAAGGCAAACTCCTTACCTGCCATACTATTTCTCCAGTCCTTGAACTAGTTTATTTTTTGTTATATGAATTGCTATAGAGGATTAAAATTGCAGGAGTCATATGGTTTCGATGTTTTATTTTTGAGACGCCACCATACTGTATTTCATAGAAACTGAGCCAATTTACATTCTTGCCAACAGTGAGTGTGAGCTTTATTCCATATTGCTGCACTCGTTAACTTACAAGTCTTCTGCTATGACATAAGTACACAATATATACTTGTAGTTCCTAAGGACTATGCCTCATATTAAGTTTATTTTACACCTTTCATCTTTACTTCTACGGTTTGTAACTATTCTGTGTGTTTCTGAGTAGAAGGGGGCTGATTGGAGTGATCTGCAACATGAAACATCACTATAAGTTGAATGATCTAGAGGGCTTTGAGAAGCCCCAGAGTCCTATAATTTTTATTTCTCCAAATATGAGCATCTTAGATATTTTTAAGTATTACTTATTGAAATGAGTGAAGGAAAATAATTCTTTTAAAGTAATTACTTAGAAATCATAATGTATAGTGGAACTGAAAATAAAACTGTGTAACTTAGAATCTGTGATGACTATTTCATAGCATTTTTCATTAGTCCTGGCCAGAGGATTTGGAAGTTGTTTTTAAAGAGATTTTTAACAATATATCTTATGTCAAAGTTACTAGGAGAATAAAAAGTTAGAAAATAGATACTTAGGATGCAAACTCATTTGATGCACGGGAAAGCAAGACTAGGCTTTTATATATGGCATCAGACTTCCGACTATAATTGTAAAGAAGTGATGAGACAGAGGAAAGAAGCACCAACATTGCTTAGCTCACTTGCTTCTTGTTCATATGTCTCATATTTCACAACTCAGTTAAAGAGGGCTGGTTTAGGGGTTGAGTGACAACAGTGAGTATGGAGCTTGTTTTACACATGAGCAATCTGGGTTCAACCCTAGGCCCCCCCACAACCTACCAAGAGTGATCCCTGAGTATAGAGCCAGAAGCAAGCCCTGAGTACCACCACTGTGTCCCCCAAAAAGCAAAAAAGTATAACATAAAATAAAAATGAAGAGGGCATGTTCATGCGTAAGGAGTAAAAATGCAGTCTTATATTTCCCAATCCATCTCCATATTTTGATGCCCATTTCTAAAATGTTTCTAAAAAAGATTTATTAAATGCAATCTGGATAGCAAGTATCTATAAAGTGTCACTGAGTTTTTTAAATGCTAACTAGAAGTATATGGGGCCCTTTTAAATACATAGGTTTGAGCTGCGTATTGGGTAAAAATTTAACAAAACTCAAGGTGAGACTTGGGTGTTTTAAAAACGTATTTTAGAATTTCTAGGTTGGAGTGATAGTACTAAAAAGTACTAAAAGACAGTACTACTTACCTTTGATGTGGCCAAACTAGGTTTGATCCCTGGCACCAAATAGGGTCCTTTGAGGTCCATAGGATGGTGGGATTGGAGGTGGGGATGCTGTAAGCCTAAAAACCAAGTGGAAGACCACTATGTAAACCACGGTGTCTAAATAAAAGTTTTAAAATTTTACTTTTTTAAATTACAATTTCACTTCTAGTTTAACATAAAAACTGAAGGACAGGTATAGAAAAATTTCCCATCCCTCCTTGTCCCCAATTTACACAGACTCTCCCTCAGAGGAGTGCATTTCCTTGGATGGATGAGCACGTGCTGACATGTCATACTTACCCCAAATCCTTAGCTTACATTCTAGCTCACTCTTTATGTATTTGAGCAAATGTACATTGGCATATATCCATCGTTATGATATCATACGGAGTGTGTTCAACTAAAAATCCTCGTTGCTCCACTCATTAATCTCTACCATCACCAACCTTGCCCTGAACCTGACAATTACTGATCCTTTAACTGCCTCTATGGCTTTGCCCTTTCCAGAATGCCCTTTAGTTAGACTCAGATGGCATATAATCTCGATAGACTTCCTTAGTAATATGCGTTTAAGCTTTCTTCATGTTTCTTCATGTCTGGATCACTTATTCCTCTTAGTGCTGTAAAATATTTCATGGTCATGATGCGCTGCAGCTCAGCTCTGTATTCACCTACTGAAGTACATAGTAGCTCAAAATTTTGGAAATATGATTAAAGTAGCTGTACATATCCATGTTCATTTCTTTGTGTAAACATAGGTTTTTGACTCTTTGGGGTATCTAACAAGGAGACAGATTGTGAGAATGTTTAATTTTTGACCAAGAGATATAGGGCTTGGGGTGCTTGCTTTGTCTGTGTCTGATCTGAGTTTGGTTCCCAGCATCATATGATCCCTGAGCATTGCGTGGTATGGCCCTGGAGGGCCCTGAGCACAGCCAGAGTAGCCCTGGTGATTCTTAGCACCTCAGGGCCCAATCAGCAAGGAATTCTCCAGTCCTCACCTTAACCGACCAGTCTGGCTGTCTGATTATTCCAGGAGTGACCCGGGGCCCTCTGAGCATCCTTGAGTGTCCACCCCTGTTGGATGATAGGACCTAGCTAGCTTGGGAGCTTTCCGGTTTAAGCTACTTACAACTTAAGCTATTTACACATCTTTAAGCCAGGGTTCATGCTAATGAGATTTCTCTTTAGTGTAAATACTGATGGAGTATGTGGCGGTACAGGAGTTATTTTGACTCTAAATAACTTTTGGAATATTATTATAATCTCTACTATGATTTCAAAGCTATCTAGGTTGGACACAATTCCTTTTAACGCCAACTGGTCCCAGCACGGGACAATTAGAATCTACCAGGATACCACCACTCTGGTTACTTTGAGACTGCCATTTATCAACTCTGCCAAGATCAAAGGAAGGATCATGCTAGTTTGCCCTCAGGCAAGTGAGCATAATCCTTTCAGTAAACAGAGTACAAGACAGAATTTCCTGGCACAGAAAAAAAAAAAAAGAACCTGTGGGTACCATCTAAATTACATGAAGTCCATGAAATTATGATGTGTGTTGCAATACACTGCTGTCCAGAGTCTTTGCATCTGGCCTATAGTTGTCTCCTGCAGGCCACTTTGTAGATAGGATGAGGACAGTTTGAATGTGGCAGTTTATCTGACCATGTATTCTATACTGGCTGGTATAAATATTCTCTCATGCTGCCACTATCATCATGGGACTAGCTAGATCTTACCATTATATTTGCCTGGCCACGTTGGATCTCTAAGTAATTAGACCAGAGAGAAATGCTGTTTGCCTCCAAGCAAGCAAGCAAGCATGGCTCTCTGATAAGTCAAAGGCTAATACACAGAACAACTAAGAAGTAAGGATGAGACTCTTGTGAAGGCTTGGGGAAATATATACCTGGCTGTAGAATATCCATTGGTAGATGCATGCCTTTGTATTCTGAGATACAGTTCATCTCAGAAGCCCCTCCTCCACTCTACCCTGCAAGGGCACTTCCAAGGCAGATCTTGGCTTGGCAACATTATTAACATCTCAAAAGACTTATGTGGGGGGGGGGGGGGGGGCTAGGTCCTGGGAGAAATTAACACGGGGGGAGGGGGGGAGTGGATTTAACCCTGACTGTTTTTCCTTGGAGTGGGCAGTCTGTGTCGCAGGGATATAAAAATTGTAGGCTGGGCCGGGCGATAGCCCAGCCGGGTAGGGAGTTTGCCTTGCATGAGGCAGGTCTGTGCCGGCCTGGGTTTGATCCCAGCATCCCATATGGTCCCCCGAGCACCGCCAGGAATAATTCCTGAGTGCAGAGCCAGGAGAAACCCCTGAGCATTGCCGGGTGTGACCCCCAAAAAAAATTGTAGCCTGCTTTCTTTCTGGGTCCCTTTTGGCGCTCTCTTTCTTGCCTCTTCGCTGTCTCCTCTCTGTGGGGCCTTAACATGTGTTGGCAGCCATCCTGGCTACACATGGCTGGGGCCCAGCCAGGAACCCTAAGTTCGGGGTTTTCCTATTGCGGTTTGTATGCCAGAACCTGTGTGAGTAAAGCATTTTGAAACTTTGCTGGATTCTCACATCTTTCTCCATCTGCCGGCTGCAGATTCCCTGGGACAGAAGGGGATCCCTGACCCTTCTCCAGGATTTTGTGCGGGGGCATACCAGCGTTTCCCCACAATGTGATTCTCCCCATGAATATACATCCATTAAAATGTATTTCTCTATACAGCCCTCTTTCTCCAGTGTTTTGTCATAAGAGATAATCTGGGAGGAAGGGACTAGGCCCTGGCATAATCATTTGTTTATACCTGAAACAAAAGTGTGGACTACCCTACATCTGCACCTAAAAAACTGGTTCATTGATCTTTGTTGACTCTACCCTCCCTGAGGAAAGGATTATGGCTTTGGGGTATATAAAGGGGACTGACTTGAGGTAGGATCATTCATTTTGGTGGGAGACCTGGGTCTATGCATGTGGTCGGAGGTCTGGCCAGGAACTAGAGATCTGGGGAGTCACATTATCTTGTATTGTAGTGGCAGAGCTTGTTTTATTATTGGTAATTAGTAAAAGTTTTTTGGAACTGTGCTGGACTCATGAGTTTTTGTTCATTCCCCGCTGGCCTTGGAGGTAAAGGGAACTTGTTCCCCAACATTGTTGGGGACCCAAGCAACTCCCCAACACACCCCCAAAGAAAGACATTTAATTTTGCAAGAAACTACCATATTGTCATGCAAAGTGTTGTACTGTTTTGCATTCTCATTTTGCAGTGAGTCTCTATTGCTCTCTATCATCAGCAGGACTTGGTGTTTTAGATGTTCTGGACTTTATTCTAATCAGTGCATAGTAGGAGTTGATTGCTTTAGTTTTCATTTCTTGTGTAGAGCATCTTTTCATATGCTAATGTATCAATTAGATATTTGTTATTACTGGCTCTGTTCGCTCAAGACACTGAACAAACGGTTTGAGGCTCTTCTTATTCCTGAAGCAAGCAGATGCCATTGGGCTACACTGGCACATGATAGGGTCAAATGGAAATATTGCTGGCGCCCACTCAAGCAAATCAATGAATAACGGTATGTCAAGTGATCAAGTGATCGGTTGGATAACTTTTGATTAAAAAGTCTGTCTAACATGGAGACTATCATGCTGAGTGAAATTAGTCAGAAGGAAAAGGACAGATATAGAATGACTGCATTCATTAATACGACATAAATAGATACCAGTGTTTTACTAAATGTGGGAAATGGTAATGGCAGATTAAAACTCACCATTGAATATACACAAAGAGACTTGAGTGACAAACTCTAAATATCTGCAGGGCTAGCCACAATGTGTAAAATAAGAGGGAGAGAGATGCAGAGAGAGAGAGAGAGACAGAGAGAGAGAAAGAGAGGAAACAGGGGTACCTGCTATTAAGGCAGCATGGGGGTGGGCGGGAGGGGTGGGGTACATTGGTGGTGGAAATGGGGCACTGGTGGAGGCGATGGGTGCTGGTATACTGTATTACCAAGAACCAATTGTGAACACCTTTGTAATTGTATGTTTCACGGTGGTATAATAAAAAATTTTTAAAAAAAGTCTAAGTTTTGTCCTTTCTTGAACAGGGCTGTTTGTTTTCTTGTTGAATTAGGTGCTTTGTGAGATGCATCTTGAAAATATTTTCTCCCAGTTTATGACTTATTTTGTCATTCATTGTCATTGTACTTTAGAGAAGCTTGTAATTTTAATAAAGTATAACTTAATTTTTTCATTCTAAATTTATTTTTAACATCTAGTTAATTTATTAAGGTAGCATGGGCTTAAAGGATTGTAATAAATGTATGTTTTAGGAGCATAATGTCACCATACCACACCCACGCTGAAGGGCCAGCGTCCGTGCTATTATATGTGGAGCAATTCTAGTGTACCTGCTGACCATTTGTATACTGTACAACTCTTTACTTCCACCCCCTTGATTTTGATTTGTTTTGTTTTGGGGCCACACTCAGCAGTGCTCCTGGCTTCCTTCAGCCTCTGCACTCCGGGATCACTCCTGGGAGCTCCAGAGAATCACATGGAGTGTCAGGGATTGGGCCCTGGTGGTCTTGTGGAAGGCAAGTCTCCTAGCCCTGTACTACCTCAGCGACTCTCATCCCATTTTCTGGTGGGGTTGTTTGTTTCCTTGTCGAAGTTTTGTGAGTGCTTTGTATATCTTGGATATTGGGTGTTTGTAAGCTATATGGTGTGTGAATATTTCTTCCCACTGAATAGAATGTCTTTTTGTTTTAGTGATAGTTTCTTTCACAGTGCAGAAGCTTTTCAGCTTGGTGTTATTGTTATATACATTGTTTACAACCATAGAATTTTTTTTATATTTTCTTTTTTCACTGAAGATGTCAGATGATATTAACCACTGAGAGTCAATTTCATGGAGAGTTTATTTTATTATATTTTATATTTTTTATTTTTTATTTTTTGGCAGCACCCAGGAGTACACAGGGTTTACTTCTGGCTCTGCTCTCATGAGTGATTTCCAGCAGTGCTAGAAAGGACCATTAGGTGCTGGGGAACCTGGGGGTCCCCTGCATTCAAAGCGTTTGCTCAGCCGATTGAGCTGCCTCTTTAGATCTACCCTACTGGAGAGTACCTGTTTTTCTTTGTCATTTTTGGGATACACAGCAGGGATGCTCGGGGTTGCTCCCAATTCTGTGTTTTGGTGCCAAGGAATCAGGTAGAAATGGATTGACTATGAGTAAGGAGGCACCTCAACCCTTGAACTAGCTTTCTGGCCCTATCTGGTCTAACATGTATTTTTTTAATATATATTCTAAATTTATTTTCAGTTAATTACTGTACATGGTTTGAAATAGTGATCTGCTTTTTATTTATTTAATTTTTAGTTAATCAATTCTCTAAGCACAGTTTGTTGAAGAGGTTTTCCTTCTACCATCTTATACTCTGGCTGCTTTGTATATGTCAGGTTTTAACTATGTCATCTCAATTCTATTTTAATGGTCTGAATGTCTGATTTTATTTTAATGCCACTCTATTTTGATTACCATAGCCTTATAATATAATTCGAAGTCAGTGTACATAATGCCTCCAATCAGTCTCAAGATTGCTTTACATATTTGGGGTTTCTGTGGTTTCATAGAACCTTTAGGAATATTTGTTCAATATTTTTGAAAACTACCAGGAAATTTTTATAGGGCTACATGAAATCTATATAATGCTTAGGGTAAAAAGATCATTTTAACATGTTAATTCTTCTAACATATAAGCATGAAATATTTTCCAATTTCTTGTATCTATATTCTTTTAAT
Source organism: Cryptotis parvus (assembly GCA_021461705.1). NCBI lineage: Eukaryota > Metazoa > Chordata > Mammalia > Eulipotyphla > Soricidae > Cryptotis > Cryptotis parvus. The sequence goes on along the minus strand of JAJIBD010024239.1, from coordinate 56,813 downwards.
TTTTTATTATTATAAAATAATAAAATTTTTTTTTGCTTTTTTTGGGGTCACACCTAGCAATGCTCAGGGGTTACTCCTGGCTCTGCAATCAGGAATTACTCCTGGTGGTGCTCAAGGGACCATATGGGATGCCGGGGGATCAAACCTGGGCCTGCATGGGCCGGCCGCATGCAAGGCAAATGCCCTACCAGCTGGGCTATCTCCGGCCCCTATATTCTTTTAATAGTGACTTAGTTTTCAATGAATAAACCTCTACCTCTTTTTTGTTGATTCCCAGGTACCCAATTTCTTATAAAATTGCATACATGATTATTATTTTGTCTTCCTTCCTTTCCTTCCTTCCTTCCTCCCTCCCCCCCCCCCCCTCCTTCCCTTCCTTCCTCCTTCCTCCTTCCTTCCTTCCTTCCTTCCTTCCTTCCTTCCTTCCTTCCTTCCTTCCTTCCTTCCTTCCTTCCTTCCTTCCTTCCTTCCTTCCTTCCTTCCTTCCTTCCTTCCTTCCTTCTTTCCTTCCTTCCTTTTTTTTTTTTGTTTCTTTGAGGGACATACCTGGCTGTTCTCCTGTTCTCTGGATTTATTCCTGACCCTATGGTGTATGAATATTTCTTCCCATTGAATAGAATGTCTCAGGGATCAAATGTAGTGCTGGGAATTGAATCTGGGTCTGCCACTTGCTTTCTAAGCAGTATTACCTCTCTAGCCCAGGAATTTTATGGACCTGGAAAAACAACGTAAATTTCTAGCCATGTGTGTCCAGAGTTGTAGCAGTACCAGATTCTAGTGGAACAGTCAGCAACTTCAAGTTCCTGGGTGCCCATGTTAGAGCAAATCTGTAGGATGATGGGTATGTCAGTCATTTGCTCAGTGACTGGTCTGTGCCCAGGTCTGTCGGGCTTTCAAGTTTTTTTAGGATCTTCAGCAGTGAGCCTATATCTGATATTAAGAGGGTCTGAGCTGAATGACAGCCAGAAGCTGAAGATTACTAATCTTCCAGCTGTTCTTCTGTGGTCATACAGGCCTGTGAGTGAGTGGGCTGTGGGAGGTATAGGGATATTCCCTCTAAAGAGGCTGAGTTCTCTTCACCAATATGGATTAATGGGGCACAACAGGGCATGCTAAGGAGGGAGACCTGCAGGGCGTTTTCTAACTCAGCTTTTGTTTTTGCTTCTTGCTGGTAGTCAAAGACAGATTAGGAAGTCCTGGGTTTGTTTGGCCTCTAGTAAGCAAATGTCTTATAGTTTCCTGTTGCTCAGCCCTCAGTTTGAGAGGGTGGGACTCACCTCTGGAATTTACCCTTAGGACCTTGCTGTTTCCAAGATTGATTAAAAATGTCATCTGTCCCCACAGGGTTGTAAGAAGTCATGCGTAGGATGTCTGATGCTGATTCTGACTCACATATTGTACAACCTTCTATCCCAGTGACTTTTTTTTTTGTTGTTGTTGTTGTTGTTGTTGTTGTTGCTTTTTTGGGCCACACCCAGCGATGCTCAGGGGTTTCTCCTGGCTCTGCACTCAGGAATTACTCCTGGCGCTGCTCTGGGGACATATGGGATGCCAGTGATCAAACCCGGGCCTGTGCAAGGCAAACGCCCTACCTGCTGGACTATTGCTCCGGCCCCTATCCCAGTGTTTTAAAAGCAGAATTGTATGCCCGAGTGGCCAGGGTTTTCGGCCCACCCGCATTATTTTCCAGGGCGAGGGTTTGGTGTGTCCCTGCATTGGCAATCTCTCCCTGACGATTGCTCATTGCTCTACCAACTGCTGTTCCAATAGCGAGGTAGCAGCACTTCTTCACTCCCCTGAATTGTTGATGCAGGGAGGGTTTATTCTGCGGACTAGGACTTCCCCATGCCTATAACACAGGGCCTCAGACTGGATTCTGTTTTAATCCTTTTGGGGAGTAGGTTTTTCTGTAATCACAAGAAAATGCTGCACACATTCTCCCTATTCAATCATTCTGGCTTTTCCCTCTGTATAAAGTATCCTTCAATGCTCTTCTTTCAAGGATCACATCTCTGGTATTGTATCTAAAATGTCTCTGGGATCCTTAAAATCATCTATGTTTTCTTTGGTGTTATTTCCTAGCAGTTCATTTTGTTATTTACATATAGTTCTGTAATCCATTTTGAGTTAATATTTATGAAAGGTGTAAGGTCAGTGTCTGATTTCATTTTTGAAAAAAGAAATATGTGGTTCTCAAGTTGTTCCAATAACATTTGTTGAATGTCATTGTTTTTGCTCTTGTTCTTTTGTCAAAGGTCAGCTGATATAGAAAAGGGGTTGGCATCTCATTTTATTTTTTCACATCCTAACACTCAGGAACTACTCTAGGCTCTGATGCTTGGGGTTGTTCCTGGTGGTGCTGCTATGGGGAAGGACTAGGTGGGATTGAGCCCTGGCCTAAGGCATACAAAGCAAGTACTCAGCCCATTGAGCTGTTTCTCCAACCCAGGCATCAATATTTTTAACAGACCCCCTAATACTCAAGAGTTATCAGGAAAACCCAAGGGAAATTCTCATCCTAGGATTCCATATGAACCCAGAGCCACGGAAGAGCCTGGCAAGCAACCTGTGGTGTATTCACAAAACAGTAACAATAATGGACCTCATTCCCAAAGAATGGAGATGTTACTGGCGCCTACTTGAGCAAACTGAGGAACAATGGAAAGACAAGTGACAAGTGACAATAGCTCACAAATAAATGATGAAAAAAATTTTTTTGTTGCACTGAAGTCAAATGTGTACTATTCCAGGAACTAAAAGATAAATGCAGTAATACTACATGCCATATTTGAATAAAAACAAGCAAATCTGAGTATCAGTTTTGTAAGTTATTCTTGGGTAATCATTTGTTTTGTTTGGTTGGTTTTTGGCCACTCCCTGGAGTGCTCAGGGCTTTACTTCTGGTTCTGGGCTCAGGGTCATTCCTGACAAGGCTCAGAAATCATATGTGGTCCTGGGGATTGGCATATGCTTCGCAGTAGCCTGACCCTCTGCACTATCTCGCTGGTCCTTAATGTTATCTTTCAAGGAATGATAAAATAATTTTAAAAATAGTCCTCCATTGATGAATAAAGGACCCAAAAATCTAAGTGTGTATGCTATTTCCTTTGAAACCCAGTAAATGGGAAGCAGATTTCAACCATATATAGAACTGAATATGCACAGAGCTGCCATTATACCCTGAAGGCAAATCTAGTTTCTGGTTGAAATCACCATCAAGCTGTTTCTGTTTTGCTTATGGAAAGAATTCTTGCCCTGATGGAGGATGCTTAAATAGACTTAAGAGCTGGGCCACAATCAGATAAAAGCAGTAGGGGTAGAAAAGATCTTTGTTGAAAAAAAAATGAAGACAAGTATCAACTCTTGACCTACTTTCCATGTATCTTTTCCTTCTGGAGTAAACATCAGTTGAACATTTGTAGAATAGCGCTCTTCTTGGGACTGTTTTGAATATAAAAGCCAAGAATACAAGTTGGGACACTTAGTAACTAGTCGTTTGCAGGTAATCAAGTGCTCTCCTTAGAATGCTGCCCTGTCATTGGTGCAAGTGATCCTGCCTGATAAAGCTCTTCCCAAAGACAACAAAAACCAAGACTTTTATACTCATTTGGAGCTTGAGAAATGGGTGGATTAAATTTTCAGTGGAAAGTCACAGAAAAACATTCTAAAGCTAATCTTATTGAAGACTGGAAATTCAGGTAATTCCTAGAAATTTCAGAACTGTGGAATGATACACTTTTTTTTGATTTTGATTTTTTACACTCAAAGATTTTATAATACAGAAAAATACTTAATGTTTTTATCTCAGCCTTCAATTTTTCTCCAATATTCTTGCATTGTCCACTGTTCAGTGTCTGGAAAATTTGATATCAGAATTAGATTGCTTATCTGACAGTATGTAGATTTTAATCAGAATCTCCTTTAAACATTTAAAGGTTGGATTAATGTCTTTCAGGCCACGACTATAATTCTAATTGCATAATAGTTATTAGTTCTTTGTAGTAAAAATAAATTCCCAGATGATAGGCAATAACCGTAACAAAGTCTAACTTGTCATTTATAATCAAAATGACACTATCAATGTAATTCTGCTATTATGCAGGCATTTCTACTTTTTTTTACTTTTTTTGGGGGGGTGTCCTGCTTGGCAATGCTCAGGGGGTTACTCCTGGCTCTGCACTCAGAAATTACTCCTGGTGGTGCTTGGGGATCATATGGGATGCCAGGGATTGAAGCCAGGTCAGCTGAATGCAAGGCAAGCACCCTACCTGCTCTGCTATCTCTCCAGCTTCCTTATTTTTTACTTTCATTTCACTACCCAAGATTTATAGAACAAAAGAGTGTTTTTAACTACTCTATATTGTTCATTAAATAAGAATAAGCATCTCCTAAATTCTGTTTTTTAAAAATGTATTATTACTTACTATGTTTTGTAATTACTGTGAAATTACAGTTATTCATGATTAGGTTTCAGGCATGCAAGATTTCAATACCAATCTTCACCACTGTCCATTTCTCTCCACTAATCTCCTCTTTACCCCACATCTGCCTTTTTCCCACTGGTCTTTATGAGGGCATTATATATATCTTTGCATTCTGGTTTACGGTGCTGTTGTGGATAGTGTTCCATACATAACACCTTGCCACCTTTCAGCACACCTCCGGGTTGAATACTTATTTCTACTATAGTTTTCCCTTCCCTGCTTAGCATCTCCTAACCCTCCAGTTGCGTGTTTCCTGCTAAATATCTGTTCTCAGGTTCTTTGTTTCCATTGTCTTTAGGCACTATTTATCCCACCATTATGTTTCTTTATATTACTCAGATGAGAGTGATGATTCTGTGTCAGTGTCTCTCTCTCTTACTTCACTCAGAGTGATTCTCTCTCGGTCCCTCCACGTAGTAGAAAATTCCAGGGCTTTTTCTTTTTACTATGGTTGAGTAATATTCCATTGTGTATATGTACAATAGTTTCTTTATCCAGCCATCTATTCCTGGACACTGGGCTGTTTCCAGATTTTGGCTATTATGGATAGTGCTGCAAGGAACATAAGGGTGCAAATTTCTTTTTAACCATTTGGTTTTCATTCCTTGGGACCTATTCCAAGAAGTAGAATTGCTGGGTAAAATGGTCACTCAATTCCTAGATTTTCTAGAATGTCCATATTGTTTTCCAAAAGGCTGAACAAGTCCACATTCCCACCAGCAGTGAATGAGTCCCATGAAACTCTCTATATTGGACTTGTCCTTCTTAAATGAAATTCCAAGCATCATATCAGAGGACTTATATTAAATATTCTCAAGAATTTTATTTTATTGTCCTTAGAATGATAGGTATTAGATCTGAGGGTCTGACAGAGAAACAGGGAGTCAGCCTTACATAAGTAAGTTCATAAATTTTATCCCTGTAACAGAAATAAAGACAGAAATATAGAAAAGAAATAAGGAAGGAATAAGGGAGGAAGAGGGGAAGGAAGGAAAGGAGAAAGGAAGGAATGAAGGAAAGGAGGAAGAAAAATAAAATTGAGGATTATATACTGTTGTTCGTACATTGACATGCATTATTTGTTTATTAAATTCTATTTTAAGTTCTATAGCAACACTAATCACATATGGTGGGCCAATCACATACAGTAGATCCTGAGAATTTTTTTTCATTAGACTAGGACATGATAAAGTGTTAAAATTTTATGAGAGCAAGAATAATCACATTCAATTCTGACCCATGTTCTAGTGATGAATATATACTTATAGTTGAATAATTCATAAATAGCATAAAATTGATGCTACTTCCATAAAATTGATAATGTTTCCTCAGGCTTCCTTTTTCCAGAATGGGAACTCTTTCTAGACCAGAAATAAAATAAATAGAATAAAATAAATAGAATAAAATAAAATTGGTGCTTAATGTTGTTGCAACAGTGTTGGGGAGCCACTGGGGTTCCCAATGATATCAGGAAATGAGTTCCCTTCTACCTCTGAAGCCGGCATGGAATGGATGAAAACTCAGGATCCCAGAGCAGTTTTAAAAGGCTTTACTCTCACAGGTTCTGGTATACCATCCAGTAACAGGAAAACTCCAGTCTTTAGGTTTCTAGCTGGGCCCTGGCCACATGTAGGTTTAGAACCCTAGGTCAAGATGGCCACTACCATGTGCTAAGGCCTAACAGGGAAGAGAGTGGAGAGGTGGAGGGGAGAGGCAGAGAGCAAAAGAGGAGCCAAAGTGGCCAAAAGCCCTTTCTCCTTTCCCCTAGCTTATTTTATAGATAGAAGTCCACCAAAACCTTTCAGTCCAGTCCATCGTGGGCTGGGCTATCTAGAGAGGAAGCCATGTAAATGACCATATTGAAACGCAGATCTTAAGGTGGCCCTATAACTCAAGCTCCACAAATGCCAGAGCTGATTCCCTGAGGTAAAATCTCCCTAGCAGAGTGGGGAGGAACTGTATCTCTGAACCAGAAAGCAATTCAGAATGTAATTTGTAGGAAATGGCATTAATACTTCTTACCATGAACATATAGCCAGCAGATTCCAGACCTAGATCCCACTAAGATCCAAAATCCATCAGAATAATTAATTCACTTTGTCATTACCTTTAGAAACAGAGACACATCAGTTTGCCAGGAGGCTCACTGGGATGTCTCTTTCAACTAGGAGAACTGATTACATTATGGTTGATCCAATGTGGCAAAATACTCTTGGACTATCTACGTGTATGTCCTTCATGGGGACCTGTGGGATAAAAGAAATAGCTAAAAGGATAAAGAACCTCGGGCTCTGGGCACATCTCTTTGACTCCACCATTCTCTCTGCATTAACATACACCTCAGAGACCTGGGCCCTACTAAAGCAGGATGAGAACACTGTTTGGGTCTCTCAAAGAGAAATTGACAGAGCTATGCTTGGAATATTATGCCTCACTCAAGTGAGAGAAGGAATCTGGAGTTCCAACCTCCGTTGATGATCAAGAGTCAGGGATGCTGTCTCGTTTTCCAAGGCGTCAAAAGTCATATGGACTGAACATGTAATATGAATTGGAGACGACCGCTGTACTAGAGCCTTTACTGACTGGATCCCACAGGGCGTAAAAATATCACGTGGCTGCCCACCTACAAGATGGCCAGACTTCTTCAAGACCCTGAGGTCTTGATGCTCTTCATATTCCTGGAGCAAGCAGTTGCCATTGGGCTACACTGGCATGGGATAGGGACAAATGGAAATGTTACTGGCACCCGCTCAAGCAAATCAAAGAATAATGGGAAGTCAAGTGATCAAGTGATCAAGAACTGTGTAGGTCAGATATTAGGAATCATCTGCACTAACAATAGAGAAATTGAGTACTCATAAGGTTGAATAAAGTGCTCAGGTTACTCAGCAAGGAATGGGGACTCAACTATATTTAATTCCTGCCTGGGTTTCTGATTCCAGAGCCTGGACAGTGAGTACCAGGTTCTCCTGTCACCTGAATAAATTCTGAGTAGACTTAGAAATGGGTCAAACTCATTGAGTCGAGTCACTCTCAAGACTTACACATGTTTCACCTGGACTGATTGTTCCAGAACATATCAAATTCACTGCTCTCATTTTCTAGGACTTGCTCTCTTAGTCTTCCATAACTTGAGAGGCAAGTTGGCCTGATTTGAGCAAAATTGGTTCAAGATCTGGGTGGGATGAGCACTGACAAGTGGAGCTAGAGCTCTGAAAATCCACCACCTTGCCTTGTTGGCATAAGCAAAAGAAATGTTATGGCTTAGACTTTTTTGTTTTATAAAAACGTTACCGAGCTGTTGTGTTGGGTAACACACCCTACTGAGCCTTGAAGGCGTTCCACACAGCTCTCTTCCTCCTGCACGGCTCAGGTGCTAGGTTGTTCATCATGTTGAGTTCTCGGCCTAGGTATACATCACCTCTGCATTCAGAGATGTTTGTTCTGTTGAGAGTGAATGGGGCATCTGGAACTAGTTCATTTTTCATGAACATTGTTTTGTTGAGATTCAGCTGTAGACCTATCTTTCCACATTATCAGTCGAAGTCAGCCAGCATTTATGACTTTTGGCTAATGTTTTGTATTATTGGAATGATGTCATAGCGAAGTGAAGGTGGTGTAGTTGTTGACTGTCTCTCTTCACTCCCATTCTTTCCCATTCTGATTGTCAATTAGAATTTTCAAGAGTGGTGCTGAAGAGTTTCAGTGAAATGGTATCACCCTGCTGAACCCCTCTTTTTACATCAATGATCACTTCCTTGTAGAATGGTGAGATCCTGGTGGTGAATCCATAATATATCTCACGAAGGATCTTGATGTATTGGGTTTGAACGCCCTTTTTTGGCTAGGGCTTTGGTGACCGCTTCTGTCTCAACAGAATCAAAGGTTTTCTTTAAATCTACACAGTTATGGCCTACTAATATGTCAATGTTGCCATCTATTTAAAACAGTGTTTATACATAAAAACATAATTGTAAATTATACTCATTAAGTGAGATAAAAATATTGTTATCGCAAAAATTTTGGTAAATGGGCTAATTTGTAGAAAACATGCAAATTATGTGTGGCATAGATTGAGTGCAACTTCAGTGATAACAGTATTAAAAATTAAATGGTATCAGAGTCAAATAAAATGACAAATAATTGAAGTACATACACAGTGAAATAAATTGAAAAAGAATTTATATATATATACATATATAATGAAATACTATCAGAAAAGATGAAATTGAATAGTTTGCCATTTCATGGGTGGATCTGGAGAATGTAATACTGGATGAAGTCAGTCAAAAGTGAAAGACAGATTTTATGATCTCTCTCATATGTGGGTCACAAAGAAACATAGTACGGGAATAAGATAGTGATCGAAGATACTGGTCACAACTGCCCAGAGCCTCTGCATCTTGTCTGGAGTTGTCTCCTGCAGTTCATATTGGTAGATGGGGGTAGAAAGACAGTTTGGGTCTTTGACTCTCTATGTGGCAGAGCATTCTTATCATGAATTCTATGTTAGCTGGTCCACTAATTCTCACGGATTCTCTCTGCAGGTCTGGACAATTTTACCAGGAATTCCCTGCCACATTTGGATCCTATTTTACATAAAATAGCCTTGCTGGATCAAACAGGAAAGCTGTTTGCCTCCTGGCAAGGGGCATAACTCTCAGTAATTCTAAAAGGCAGAGCACCCTGAACTAAAGAAAAGGATCTTGTGGCAGTTTGGAGAAATAGACATCTGGCTGTTGAATATTCACGGTGTGTATATATCCTAAATACTATTTCCCATGTACCAAATCCTGAGTTACATTTCGTCTTTGCAGGTTGAGGAAAGCTGCAAAAATTTGCAGAGATAAGTTCTGGCAAATTAGCATTAGTATGGCCTGGGTCAGGTAAGCACACCTGGGGATTTGCATTGACAGTGCTGGGTTTTTAGGTCCTGACTGAGACCCGTCCTTCTGGCCTAGATGGAGGCTAAATGAATATAAAACAAGTGGCTCTCTCTTCCTTTCTCTCTCTGCCTGCCTGCCTTCCTTCCATCTGGGCTCCGACCTGAGCACATCGTCTTGGTCCCATGTCTGTCTTGGCTGAGAATCTTGGCCTGAGCTCGTGGTCTGGGTCCGACTAGAAATTGGAAGTTTGGGGTTTCCCTGACCTTGGATTGTATTACCAGAACTTTCTTTAGTAAAGCTTTTTTGGAACTTTGCTGAATTCGTGAATTTCATCCACAGGTCTGCCACCAGCTATTGAGGTAGACGCGAATTTTCACCCTTTCCCTCATGCTGCAGGGGACCCAGAGGCTCCCCGACAACATAGTAAGTGGCCAGAGGCAACAGAATTAAATAACTTATTTACAGACTGAGTTGCCAAGAGTAGTTGGGTTGGGGAGGGGTTGAGTAGAACCCTAGGACAACAGTGGAGAGAAGCAGATGCTTCGGTGGAGGTCGTGGTGTTGGATGTTGTGTGCATGAAGCCTTATCAATGACAGCACTGCAAATTATGTCACTTGATCACTTGACTTGCATCCCATTATTCATCAATTTGCTCGAGCGGGTGCCAGTAATATTTCCATTTGACCCGATCACGTGCCAGTGTAGCCCAATGGCATCTGGTTGATTCAGGAATACAAAGAGCCTCAAACTGCTCATTCAGGGTCTTGACTAAGAAGTCTGACCATCTTGTAGGTGGGCGGCCACATGATCTTTTGACATCCCATGGGATCCAGTCGGTAATGGCTCTAGTCCAGCGGTTGTCACCAAATCGCATTACATGTCCAGTCCATCTGATTTTCGATGCCTTGGCAAACGAGACAGTGTCCCTGACTCTGGAACAGCGATGGAGGTCGGAGCTCTGGCTTCCTTCTCTCACCTGAGTGAGGCATGATATTCCAAGCACAGCTCTTTTGATTCCTCTTTGGGAGACCCGAATAGCATTCTCATCCTGCTTTCATAGGGCCCAGGTCTCTGAGGCATATGTTAATGCAGGGAGAACGGTGGAGTCAAAGAGATGTGCCCGGAGCCGGAGGTTCTTTGTTCTTTTGGCTATTTCATCAATGTTTTTGACTGCAGGCTTCGCATAAAGTTTTTTCAATAAGAAAAGAAAGAAATAATGGTGAACTATAAAAAATAGATCTTCAGATAGTAAACACTCAAAATGGTAACTGCTTGAGTGTTTGTTTTTACTCTGTGCATGTGTGTGTTCTGTGGGGGGTGGTGGGAGGGGAGTGTGTGAGGGTGTAGGGAATGAAGGCTGATCCTACACTCCAGGCCCATTTGGAGAGGCTTTGATGATCACACTCCTTCATGCTGGTGCTTTCCAGAGGTTTATTCCTTCCTAGGTAATAGTGGGACAGCCTGTCCCACAGGTCTTGTTTATCATCATAACTTTTGAGAATGCCATAATCCTGAAATAACGTTGTTGCTGGCATGTCCCAATACCTTCTACCTTGTATTTGACACTTTCTTGCATCAATGTTCAGTTTGCTTTATTGAAGTTGGAGTTTGAATTTCCTGTTTTGGGCATCTCTTACCTCCCCTGGTCACACAAAAACAATGTCCCTAATGGAAGCTCTGCTTCCATCCCAGTGTGCTTTCTGGAAATATTATCATTTTTTCTAAGAGAAGGTAATAGCAGAGGAGTTTACAGAAATTAGACAAATACATACAGTGTGACGCTTATTACCATTGCAACCATATAAAGAATTTATTGAAATTATAATATGTTCACATTGTTGCACAGACATCACCGATATGAATCTCCACATTGTTCACAACACGCTGTGTCACTTAAATGGTCACTCCTCTTTGCTCTCTACTCTTCATCCCTCGGTTATTACCATTCTACCCTCTGTCTCGATGAAACGTGACTGATGGTGGTCCCTCATTGAAGTGGATCATTCAGTACTTGTCCATTTGGGAATGGCTTATTTTACTTATTGTAATATCTTCCAGGTTTATTAATGTTGCAAAATGTATCAGACTTTCTCTCCTTTTTAAAGACTGAATAATAATTACTGTGTGCATATACCACACTTGTTTACCCATACAATCAGTGAACATTTGGTTGCCTCTATTTTTTAACTATTGGGTATAACGTTGCTGTATATATGGGTGCGCAAGTACTACTCTTAAAAACCCAGATTTTATTTATTTTGAAGATATATCTGAATGTGGAACTGTTGGATTTTCAGAAAATTTATTTATTTTTGTTTGTTTTGTGGGGATCTCACATGGTGGTGTTCAGGGATCACTCCTGGTGATGCACAGAGGACCATATGGATGCTAGGGATCAAACCAGGGTTGGTCACGTGTAAGAAAACTACCCTACCCATTGTACTATCTCTCCAGACCCCTGGAAAGTTTATCTTTAATTTTTTAGAGCCATTATATTATAGTTAAGAAAGAAATTTTTTTCATACATATAACTTTGTGTTATTTCATTTCATGTTTCACCTTGTTAGGAAATATTTAACTGAAAATTGCATTTCTATCATTCAGATTTTGACTTGGATGCCAATACTTGAAGAATTTGACCCTGTTCAATTTTGTGATTATTTATGATAAAAATACTTTAGTTTTGAAATCCTAAATATGCTGAAGGAACTATTAAAATGCTGCATCAAGAAGAGAGGAGACACTAGACATCTGGAAATCATTAGCATCAATCAAGAAATCTTTTGCCTTACAAATATGGCTATGAGTACTCCTTGTTAGTTACAAAAACAAGCTATTGGGGAGGAGGAATGAAAAGGTAGTTTTGCTGAGTAAAGAGTAATTAGCTTAGACCCCAAGGAGAGCAGATGTTGGCTTTCATTTCTTAAATACCAGACTGAAAACTCTTTTATTATGCTATCAAGTTGTGAGATTCCAGGCAAGGCGCTATCTACTGTGTTCTTGGGCGTATTCAAAGTGGATATTACTCACCTGGGTCTCATGGTAGTACTTCCACCAAATGGAAACTCAGGATTTTAACCGACTTCCTCTCTCCAATTAGATGAACCTGCAGGACCCATTGATTCAACTCTCAAGTAAAAGGAAGGCATAGAATCAAAATGTCCTTTGAAAAGGTAATGTTATTTTTAAAATGTTTAAAAAGTCACCAAATGTCCACCATGGATAAAACCATACACATTAAAAAATACCATTTTAAAATGTCTATCTTTTTATTTGTTCAATCACTGAATTACAATGTTACAAAGATTTTTTTTTATTATCCAATATTCCAGTTTAATCAGCATGTTATCTCCAAAATGTTTATATGCCTCAAAAGTTACTATTCTGGGGCCGGAGCGATAGCCCAGCAGGTAGGGCGTTTGCCTTGGCGGGACCGGCCTGTGCCGGCCCGGGTTCGATCTCCAGCATCCCATATGGTCCCCCGAGCACCGCTAGGAGTGATTCCTGAATGCAGAGCCAGGAGAAACCCCTGAGCATCTCTGGGTGTGACCCAAAAAGCAAAAAAAAAAAAAAAAGTTACTATTCTGCTTTGTTCTTTTTATCTTACATTGATGATATCATACCTGCCCTTTGTTCTGATTTTTTTAAATATATTTTATTATAGCACCATGAGATAAACAATTACAAAAATGCTCATGTTTGGGTTTCAGCCATACAGTGTTCCAGCACCCATCCCTCCCCAGTGCACATTTCCCACCACCAATGTCCCTGATTCCCTCCCCTCCCCTAGCCTGTCTCCATGGCAGGCTCTTTATCTCTTTTCTCTCTTACTCTTCCTCTCTCTCTCTTTCTCTCTTCCTTTTCCTACACATTGTGGATTGTAATATATATATACTTAGAGGTATCATGTGTATCTTTTTGCCTGCATTTAATGCTTAGTTCTATGTGGTAATAGCACTTTTATCGACAATTATTGGCACACTGTTCCATTCTGTCTTACCTAACCTCTGCTCCCACACATTTGTGGTAATTTCCACCTTTGACAAGACCTCCTGATCCACCTTTCACCTGACCGTCATATATATATATATATATATATATATATATATATATATATATATATATATATATATTTATGTCATGCAAATAAATGCAGTCATTCTGTATCTGTCTCTCTCCTTCTGGCTAATTTCGCTCAACACAATCTTCTCCATGTCCATCCATCTATAGGCAAATTTCATAACTTCATTTTTCCTAACAGCTGCATAGCATTCCATTGTGTAGTTTCTTTATCCAGTTTCTTTATCCAGTCATCGATTCTCGGTCACTCTGGTTGTTTCCAGATTCTGGCTATTGTGAATAATGCTGCTATGAACATAAAAGTAGGGATGATGTTTCAGCTGCTTGTTTTTTACTTCCCAGGGTATATTCCCAGGAGTGGTATGGCTGGGTCAAATGGGAGTTCAATTTCTAGTCTTTGGAGGAATATCCATATTGTTTTCCAAAAAGAATGTACCAGGCGACATTCCCACCAACAATGGATGAGAGTACCCCTTTTCCCCATATCCATGCCAGCACATGTTGTTCTTGCTCTTTTGGATATGTGCCAGTCTCTGTGGTGTGAGATGATATCTCATTGTTGTTTTGATTTGCATCTCTCTGATGACTAATGATGATAAACATTTTTTCATATGTCTTTTGGCCATTCGAACTTCTTCCTTGTCGAAGATTCTGTTCATTTCTTCTCCCCATTTTTTGATGGGGTTGGCTGTTTTCTTCTTGTAAAGTTCTGCCAGTGCCTAATATATCCTGGATATTAACCCCTTATCAGATGGGTATTGGGTGAATATTCTTTCCCATTCTGTGGACTGTCTTTGTATTTGTATCTTGGTCATTGTTTCTTTTGAGGTGCAGAAGCTTTTTAGCTTCATGTAGTCCCATATGATAATCTTTTCTTTTAGTTGTTTTGTTAGTGGTGTTTCTTCTTTGAAAATGTCCTTGGCTTCAATGTCATGGAGGGTTTTTCCTATATTTCCTTCAATGTACTTTATGGATTCAGGTCTGATATTGAGATCTTTAATCCATTTTGATCTGATTTTTGTGCATGGTGTTAGACATATGTTTTTAAATGCCTCCTTTTTATATCCAATCCGAGTTTTTTTTTCTTTTTTGGGTCACACTTGGCAATGTTCAGGGGGTTACTCCTGGCTCTTTACTCAGGAATTACTCCTGGTGGTGCTCTGGGGATTGTATGGGGATGCTGGGGATTGAACCTGGGTCTGTCACGTGCAAGGCAAACATTGTACCCTCTGTGCTGTCCCTCCAGCCCCTCCAATCAGAAATTTATCTGAAAATTTTCACAGTGTTGATGCAGTTTATTTGAAATAATTCAGGATGGTTTCATCATTTTTCAGTTCTCTATACTTTAAAAAAAGTCATGTCAATTTTGTTAAATCCTTAAACTATTCATTCCATAGAAAGAGGAAAAGAGACAAGTATTCCTGTTGAACTTATTTTAATCTCATTTCCAACTTTCAAAAATTATCTATTGACTTTTCAAATGACTTTGTGCCCCTTAAACTTTAAACTAAAACCTACAGAATTGAGTTTTCAGAGGAGAAAAATGACAAAATAAAAAATGTTCTCTAAAAATCACTTGTAATTCAATGAACCTCCTTTTTAGGGAAGAAAAAGACAGCGATTGCATTTTAGTTGCAATGTGGTCCTAGATTCAGTATTAAGTGTATCACTAAACCTTTAATATCAGAACTTATAACTCAGGTGAGATTGTCAAAATCCAATATGTCCATACATTGTCCAATCACCTCTCACTTCTACAGAGATCATTTGTGGACTAGAGGCTGTAGGACTCTGGCTATCACAGGGAGGAATTTCACAAAGAAATTTTTGCCCATTTTAATTCAACAGAATCAAACAGAATATCAAACAGACTAGTATTGAGAATACTGCTAAAAAAGACTGGGAAACATGCACCCATAGATATATACTGATTATTTTCAGTAAAAACACTGGAAGAAAATTGTTCTTATTTCTATTTTATGTGATCAGTGTTAGCTCTCATCATCAGTGCTAGTTCTCATTAAATTTTAAATATGAAAAGTTTAGTGGTCCCCCCACCCCGCCAATCTCAAAAGCTATACATTTAGTCCTTAGGTTTATTTTACATTTTCAGTGCTTCCCATAGGAATCCTTTGATTGATATTTTGGTGGTTTCTGGAAGAACGCTTTGTAAGTGCTGAGCAGATGTTAGGGAGAATTTCAGCTGTTGCTACAGAAACTTCCTTTAGCGTCTCTCCAGGTGAAATCCACAGGCCCATACGACTTCTAACTTTACTTGCGGACTGACCTAGGGATTACAGATAACGGACTGTGAGTCTGCTCTATGTTTAACGCCCAGTCACAGAACAAAAAGGAACTGTGCCTGCTTTCACGTAGCTTGGGATGGGCTGAAATATGTGAGTGACTCTAGTACTAAAATCATATCCTTTGATTTTTTTTTGAGGGGGATTGGGCAGCACCCACTGCAATGTGTAGGGCTTACTCCTGGCTCTGTGCCTAGGGATTACTCCTGCTGGGGCTTGGGAACAATATGGGACGCGAGGGATCTAACCTGGGTTGGAAGAGTGCGAGGCAAGTGCCAAATGTAAGGCAATTGCTCTAGCTGGTGTTCTAAATCACATCCTTTGTAAGAACATGGAAGAAAGTGGAAGGGTGCATGGAAGTTAAGCGAAGAAGCCTCAGGTCTAGGAAGGATTTACTGAATGGAGATCAGTTAAGAAGCTCTGTGGGCCAAATTTATTGCTTTAGGGGTTTGAAAATACATGACTATCTAGTGGGGTTATTTATAAAGTGAAGCTACTTCATCAAATTGAATCATGTGGGTGAAGAGTGTGAGAGCTGGTCCGAATTCCAAGGCAGGGCATCTTTCTTCCCCTTTGCCAGCGGCTTTTGGCCCCACACACTTCCAAATAGCCTGAACAGCGTTGCAAGGACTATTTGAAGTCCGGAAAATCTGTTCTAGCACAGATTTCTTAACCACTTTCATGGCCTTTAGTAGATGAATGCTTACCATGTAGTCTTAGTTTAAACCCAATTCTTATTGGCAAAACACTTAAAATGAACACCTTAGAATCTCACAGCAACCAAATGAATCTTGGCTGATGAGATTTTCATTGCAGCAAAATTGCATAAGATTTATACTATTAGTCATTTTTAAGTTTAGAATTCAGTGCATTCACAAATTTAGGTGGTTACAATCTTCTAACACCTTTGATCTTGCCCCCCAAATGGGGATTCTGCACTCACTAGAGCTCTCCTGTCCTTCTGGACCCTGGTAAGGCTCCCACTCTGCTCCACTACCTGGTTTACTACTCTAGGTCCATCATAAGTGGAATCAAACCGCCTCATCCTTCTGTGTCTGGTGCAGTTCACTTAGCACAAGTCTCCTGTACCACACAGTAGCATGTGCTGGAAACGCATTTTTTTTAGAAAACTAATCCCTTGTGTGTCTATGTCACACATATGCCACCATTGCTGGACATTAGCTTGCTTCTACCCCTTGGCTATTGTGAACAATACTACCATTGAGCTTAGTGATGTGCATGATTCAACTGTCTTTTGTTTCTTAACAGTTGACCTGAATAATTAGTCACCTATGATATACAGAGTGATGGATAAGATAGAAATTATTGTGTGAGAAAGATTGAGGAGACCTAAGTATTCATGACAACTTAGGTTTGTGGGCGTAATTAATGGTCAGCAGTTTTCAGTAGCCAGGAAACTACTCCTGGTTTTTGCTCATAGGTGTCTCCCAATGGTGCTGGCGACTATGTGCAGTGCCAGGGATTGAATTTGAGCCTCCGGCATCTAAACTGTGCACCTAATCTATTGAACTATTTTTCTAGCCCTCACCACTGTGTCTTATACTCAATATGGGACATTAAATGACATGACAGGTTCCGCTGTAGACATCAATTACTTTGCTATGAAAAAGAGGGTTTTGCTCTCTCCTTCAGGTCTATACATGATCTTAACAACCACTCAGAAAGCATTCTAGAGCTGTAGAAAATTAAGGATTGGATTAAAGGGGATGCCACAGAATCTCATTCAGAATCTGATGGTCTTGGATCTTTAAATAACCTCATGCACATGTAAGTATTATTTCTTGAAATATTTCATGCTGGCAGAGAAGGGGAAATTAAGGTCAGCAATTTTCCAAAGGAATTTAGAAATGAAAAAATAGGAGCCTTTTTGTATGTGGAAATCTATGAAAAGAATGCTAAGTACTCTCCTTAGCTTCTCCTTGTGAAGTGACACATGCTTAAGAGGGTCTGTGTAATAGTAAAGCAATTTTCATTGGAATATAAGTGGAATCCTTTGTCTCTGTCAAATGCAATTTAGAGAAATGGCTGCAAAAAGCCCTTATTTAAAGCATTTTACAGTCCTAACTGTAGACCCAGCTAAAATGTTCATGGCCTAAGACTTCTGTTAAATAATGCCTTAACATTTAGATGACTGTGAAAACCTAAGCCTAACCTTTTTGCTGACCCAGAATATTGGATCCCCTTTCTGTTTTACCTGCTGTAAATAAAATGAGAAAGAACCATCTTCTTGTGTCCACTTGGATTTTCTCTCAGACTTCTTTGACTTTCCATCTTTAATGATGGGCTAACCTAGCATGGCAAAGTCCTGTCAAATGTATTCTCCAAAGATGCTCAGACAGTGGACATCTTTCAAGACAGAAAATAATTCAATGGTTGAATTGTGCATTGATACAAATTTTTAAGTAAACCAGCATTATTTGATGTTAATATTAATCTTCATTTTACATAGACTTAGTACTATATGGAATGACAGACACTTAAAAAACTTTTTTAGGGCCACACTTGGCAGCGCTCAGGGCTTACGCCTGGCTGTGCACTGAGATATCAGTCCTAGTAGGGCTCTGGGATGCTGGGGACTAAATCCAGGTCAACCACATGCAATGCAAGAGCCTTACCCACTGTACTATTATTTTGGTTCCTTGGAAATAGTGCAATGGACACATTTATGCTGAACGTTCTATTATTTGCATACATTTCAGATTTCACTGATTATCCTGTATTTTTGTTTGCTGAATCTGTCAACGCTAGTTTATATAAATCAACCTGGTAGATTTGCTCAGTTTCAAAAGCATAACACATGTTATGAGAAGAAAACAGAAAGTATTTAAGAGTCTCTAACAAACATAAAATTCTGGCTTATTTATTGAGACACAAAATGATAGCAAGTTGTGACTTATCTATGAAATTGAATAGTAAAGTTATCTTCTTCTTAATAATTAAAATTATCATAGAAATAGATGTACTCCCAACACTAAAAATATCCAGAGTGAGTGTATAAAAAATCAGGCAATTGACTTAGAAGAATTATTTTCAGAGACTATATTTATTTGCTCATTAATTCCAGAGATCAAGCTCTGGGCCTCATAGATGCAAAGCATTTCTTTTAGTTTTTATGGTAATCTAAATTTGCGTAGTAACTAAACAGAATTCCAGAAGACAATTTGTTGTGGCTATTACATATGTGTGTATATATGATAATGTAGTGAAATATAAAAGGAATAGAATATTTTTTTTCTTTTTGGGTCACACCCAGCAATGCTCAGGGGTTACTCCTGGCTCTGCACTCAGGAATTACTCCTGGCAGTGCTCAGGGGACCATATGGAATGCTGGGGATCAAACCTGGGTTGGGCCGTGCAAGGCAAATGCCTTACCCACTGTGCTGTAACTCCGGCCCCAGAGAATAGAATAATTTTTAAATGGCTTTTTTAGATTTCAAAGTTTGTGGCAAATATGAGACTAATAAGCACTTTGTTTTGTTTTGGGGCCATGTTTAGATGGTCAGAATTATTCCTTACTGTGCCCAGGGAGACCTTATGTGGTATTGGAGATCAAACCCAGGCCTCCTGCATGCAAAGATTGTGCTTTAGTCTGTTGAATTATCTCTCCTGCTTGACTAATAGCTTTTTAATGAGCAATGGTTTAAAGACTTTTAAAACCACCTGAACAGGTGCCTCAGAAGCAATTTGCTGTTGCAAAAATAGCTCATAATATTTGACTTGGTCCATGCACTACGTTCCAACATTCCCCTCTACCTGTTTTGAAGTAGACTCTTAAAAACTTGACCAATCACATAAGCCAGTGCTGGGCTTGCAGCCACGAGTCTATCCATTAGTAATGGGCAATGAGCCAGAACTGTACCAGACATTGAAAATTGCTTGAGCCAAAAAATACAATTAAACCAAAAAGGGGACACATTCAGCTGTACAGGGCTGCCTTACTGGAAAACTTCAGACTTCCAACCTTGCAGGGAAGGAACAACTAGCCCTGCCAAATGCCAGCTTTGTGGGTGGTGCAATGTTGATGGGAACAAGGTCTTGATCTTCAAATGTTTATTGATCTGCTATTTGGAATAAAATAGCTTCTGTTTAATACAGAAAATTATTTTGGTTCATTTGTCCCTTTTCATGAACGAAATAATAGACTGAGGAAGACTGAGCCTGTAATAATTCTTGATAATAATTCACACCTGAGATAGCTCACCCCTCCTCTGTATACTTCCTACTCAGAAATAATATAATGAACAAATAAAACCATCAGTATCCTAAAAAGGATCATTTAGGGGTCTTTTAGGGGTCTAAAAAGGTCATGTGTCTTCTTTTCTGCAAGTCCCCGTTCCTTGGGACTTTGAGTAGGAAATACACCTGCCTGATACCGTTGTTATCATCTGACACCCTTTTCACTCTTAAGCCTGTCATCGGGGGTATCTGTTCCTTGTATTTTCCCTACCGGCAGTCTCTCAGCTGAAGCTCCTCCTAGACTTTGCTCTTGCCTCAGGTTAAGCCTCTCATTTCTCCCCAGGTCTTCCTCGTCTCTCTCTTAGTCTGTATATTACCCACTAACTACTCCTCTCATACAGTCTATGTAGTTAACACAATCACATTTATGAGTTCTGTGAATTATCATGCAGGTCATTTATTAAAGACACAAGGTCATTCAATTTCCTTTCTCTCTCCTTCCTCCCCTCCCTCTTATCTCCTTCCTCCCCTCCTTCTTCTCTCCCTTCGTTCCTTCCTCCTCTTTCTTCCTCCTCTTTCTCTCTCTTTCTTTCTTTCTTTCTTTCTTTCTTTCTTTCTTTCTTTCTTTCTTTCTTTCTTTCTTTCTCTCTCTCTCTTTCTTTCTTTCTTTCTTTCTTTCTTTCTTTCTTTCTTTCTTTCTTTCTTTCTTTCTTTCTTTCTTTTCTTTCTTTCTTTCTTTCTTTCTTTCTTTCTTTCTTTCTTTCTTTCTTTCTTTCTTTCCTTCTTTCTTTCTTTCTTTCTTTCTTTCTTTCTTTCTTTCTTTCTTTCCTTCCCTTCCTTCCTTCCTTCCTTCCTTCCTTCCTTTCTTCCTTCCTTCTTTCTTTTTCCTTTTTTCTTTCTTTTCCTTTTTCTTTCTTTTCCTTTTTCTTTTTTTCCTTTTTCTCTCTTTCCTTTTTCTTTCTTTTTGCTTTTTCTTTCTTTTTTCTACTTTCTTTCTTGGCACACATGGTGGTGCTTCAGGATCACTGAGGAATCACTCCTGGTAATACATGGGATCATATGGGATGCCAGGGATAGAACCCAGGTTGGCCTGTGCAAGGCAAGTCCCCTACATGCTGTACTATTGCATTGGTCCCACATTCAAATTCTCTTATGTGACTAATCACAAAGCCCATTTAATCTCTGTAGTGCATTTTCTCACATGATCTTGAGTATTATCCTCTAAGTATTTTTTTCACATTCCCCATGTGCCGACTCTTTCATGCACAGACCTCTATACTCTGTGATGAACCCCTTATTAAACCTGAAATCAACTATGTGAGTACTTCATTTACAACTCTACACTTTGGTCTTGCATCTGTCTTAATACTCTGGGATAACTTAAGAATTACTTGTGCCACATTATACATCTAAGGACTTTGGAATGTTTTGCTGTGATCATGAAAAAAATTCTGAATATTCTTACTTTTATTTTTGACTTTTAGATGTCAGCTGGGCAATAAGAAATCTAAGCAGGATTTTGTATGCTTGCTACACCCTAGTCTTCCTGCTCACCTTTTCTCTAAGCCCTTCTTTCTCAAGGCTCTCCCTCATATCCAGAATCAAAGTTTGAACAAGAATCGGCTGTCTATTTCCAGGGCATGCTATCTGAGAGTGGGAATCTAAGTTGTGGAAGAGACACCATGCCTCTTTCCTAGGGAGATCCCTTAGTTGTTAACCACTTCCAGAGGTACGAGGAGACCAGCAGAAAGGAGAATCTCTCGAGGAGACAATGGAATGAGAAACTGGGATAGGGGCTTCCTAACACTGAGTGCTGGGCAGTTTGCACAGACATTGGTGGCTAGTACTGCTTTCTGGAAGTTTCTAACAGGGCCAGGTACTAATGATACACGAATTCTCAGTGAAGCTCCTCTGAGCTGGCTATCTTTGGGGTTACCCTTTCTACTGATAAACAGTATGCTCTGCCTCTGAGTCATCTTCATAAATTTTGTCTTGGCTTCATTTCAATCAGCCTGCCTTACTTTAGGTCTGAACCAGAATGCATTATAAGCCTCTGAAATGACAACAATAGCCATAACACTCAAGCAACTTTTCTGAAAATCCCACCAATTTTTAAAAATAGAGCCCTACTCACTGTCAGCCCTGGGCCACCAATTCTCAGAGGTCCAGAGCAAAAGTCTAAGATGTCAGGGCAGAGCATGGCTGCAGAGGTGGTGGAAGAAAGCTGCTCACAGCCCTGGAGCTTTGGCAAGGAACCAAAGTCGATAATAGGTTTTATGTAGAATTTATAATGCGAACACAGCTGCCCCGTGCACTGTGGCTGGAGCTTCCAACACAAACAGGGCGACCGAGCCTGGTCTGCTCCCTGAGCCCAGCCCACAAAGGACCTGCCCTGAACAGTATCTTGCCTGCGTAGACCACAACAGGCACATCTGAAACACAGGCAGGTAGCTGTTGAGCCCAATTCTGACTCTCAGGGCACCTTGTTAACTTCTGCAACATCATGAGGGAGAGCGTTGCAAGGGCCCCCCACAGCTGCCTTCCATATGGGTGCTCGCCTGTCCATGGCCTCTCAGCAGAGGTGCTATGGCTCTCACAATCCCACAGGACTGTGTGTGGAACTTCACAGTCTAAAGTGGACTGCATGAGAGAAAGGCAGCTGCTCTGACTTGAAACAAGTCCATTTAGAAGGCTGTATTCTGAAATCAAACTGGTTCTGGCCCTGAATGGTGTTTTCCAATGTAAAGGAGAAGTTTTTATAATTTTTATTATTTTTTAAATATATTTTATTATACCAGCATGAGATAAACAATTAAAAAAAGTTCATGTTTGGGTTTTGGCCATACAGTGTTCCAGCACCCATCCCTCCACCAGTGCCCATTTCCCACAACCAGTGTCTCCTGATTCCCTCCCCTTCCCCTAGCCTGCCTCTATGGCAGCCTCTTTATCTCTTTCTTTTCTCTCTTACTCTTTCTCTCTCTCTCTCTCTCTCTCTCTCTCTCTCTCTCTCTTCCTTCTCTTACTTATTGTGGATTGTAATATATATACTTAGAGGTTATCATGTGTATCTTTTTGCCTATATTTAATGCTAAGTTCTATGTGGTAATAGCACTTTCGACAATTATTGGCACACTGTTCCCTTCTCTGTCTTACCTAACCTCTGCTCCCACACGTTTGTGGTATATAATTTTTATTATTTATTATTTGGATTTGGGGCCTTACCTGGTGGTGCTCAGGGCTCCTGTTTCCACATTCAGGGATCACTCCCTGGAGGAGCTTGGGGTACAATATGGGATGTCAGGAATTTAACCGGGGTCAGTTGTGTGCAAGACAAACAATTTACCCACTATACTAAGTGCCCAATACCAATAGCATAGAGACTAGAGGGCAGAGATCTGCCTCAGCGGAGTAATCATCTTTTGGGTCACTTGTTAGGTATGACCCCAAAACAACCAAATAATAATATTTCCCTCACCCACCTTTTAAAAAGGCATAAAAGGGGAAGGGCTTCAGAGTCCTGCTTTAGGACACCCCCACCCCCAAAAAATCTAGGGTTTCTTTGACTTACTCTCTCCCTGTTTGCCAAATGAAGATGTTTACTGAATTCAGCCATTTGCTCTCCTACCTTTTGCTTTCTGCTTGAGGACAAGAACCTGAACGTCTGTGCCCAGTACAACATAGGGGGAAGGTCAAAAGGAAGGAACAAATTTTTATAGGGAAATAGGAAAGCTCATTTTCTCTCACTTTCTACTCTCTACTAAAATGTCTCTTTCCCGCACTTGGTGTTTGGTGCAAGAAATGAGTAAAGTCCTTCTAGGTTGCAAAGGGAAGGTTTCTCATGCCCGATGTGCTGAGCTGTTCACTCCCAGGTGATCGTGGTTTGCCACCAAAGCTGCAGCCAGCTGCACCGAGCTGGGTTCCTCAGGGGTTAGGCCCCTTCTCAGAGAAGCATCTGGGATTTTCCTGAGGTATGGTCATAAGGCGACATTGCAACCCAGCCTGGAGTTCCTAATCCATCTAACGCAGGCCCTGCACCACTGTAGCTTGAGGTAAAAGGGACTGAAATGACGTGGCTGTCAGGGAGGAACTGGGAGACTTATTAACACGCCCCATTAGGAAAGAAAAACTGAGGATCAATTTGGCAGTATGGATTTTGTCGTGATTAAATTATGCAAAATATAAACTTTTAGGTTCCACAGGATAAGATCAAGATGAAGAGTGACAGTGATTACCTTTCCTGCAAGATTCACATAAGCAAGAGCTTCCTGATCAAAGGAACATGGAGGATTCTCTGCCAGCCAGCTTGGATATGCTGGGAGCTCCTGGAATCAACCGTATTTCAGGGGAGATTTGAATGGCAATGGAGGCCCAGTTGAACCTGGAAATTCTCCGTGACCCTGTGCAGAGTGCTCTCACAACCTTGTTAAGGATGGGCACCAGGATCTCAAGGCACTGAAGCCTGTACTGTGCCTCCTGACCTTGTATGTTGTGTTTTGCAGGCCCTGTTCTCCAACCAGACATGTCCTATAAAACCCAGACAATGAAGATCCAGGCCAGTGAAGAGCAGCTTCATGTAATTTGCAGGTTAAGAAAAACTCAGTCCTTAGTGTTCTAAGAGCAGAGCACATTGTGCTAATCACGGTGTTGACTCAGTCACAGTTAATAGAAGTTGAGTTGCTTCTCTCCTAGTTTTCCACTTTAGTGAAGCTATCACCGCCACTGTCACTGTCTTTCCATATATCATCGATTTGCTGGAGCGGGCACCAGTAACATCTCCATATGTCCTGTCACATGTGAGATAGCTTAAGGGCATCTGCTTGCTCCAGGAACATAAAGAGCCTCAAACCATTCCATCAGGTCATGGGAATGAGGTCTATAATTGTTACTGGTATTTGGCATGCCAAAAATGACACAGGTAGCTTGCCAGGCTCTGCCGTGCAGGTGGAACAGAATAGAAAAACAAAACCCCTTGGAACTGGATTACAACACTGATGAGCCTGCTGGTGTGTGGTGGAATCAAGGTGAACCAGAGGTGCCAGAACCGTGCTGGAAACATCCCGGCACTTTGCCGTGCCAGCAGGCAGCAGTGTGGCACTCTGGCTGGAGGGACGCATGGGCAGGAAGACTGGGCTCTCGGCATTTCCTGGACTCTTGTTATTTTGGACGAGGAGAAATCAAAACCCTCTGGACCAATGATTGTTGCAGGACTCCTCTAAGAGCCCCATTTCTCTACCCTATGGAGGTTTTTCCAGGTGGATCTTGGCTCAATACATTAGCATATGAAAAGACATTGGGTGAGGTGCTGCGAGAAATTACCTGAGGGCATTTAACCCTTCCTGCCAGGGGAAGTTACATTTGGCTTGCAGCTCCTCCCATCTCTGCTAGGAGGCTTTGAATTAGCTCTGGGTCCTTGTACATTTCTATAGAGCTATTTTCCTGTTTTCATCTCTAGATAGCCCAGCCCAGAATGGGCTGGGCTGGGGAGTTTGGGCGGATTTCTGGCTATTAGATAAGCTGCAAGAAGAAAGAAGCTCTCTTTTTTCCCCCTTTTGCC
This sequence comes from Cryptotis parvus, assembly GCA_021461705.1. Classification (NCBI taxonomy): domain Eukaryota; kingdom Metazoa; phylum Chordata; class Mammalia; order Eulipotyphla; family Soricidae; genus Cryptotis; species Cryptotis parvus. Next base: position 31,309 of record JAJIBD010024239.1, on the reverse strand, counting down.
ATTTCGGCTTCCCTTGGTGTTTTGCTTCTCCGTGCTCTCCATTCTCTGTTGGGCCTCAACACGTGGTAGCAGCCATCTTGGCCTGCACCTGGCTGGGGCCTAGCTGGGAACCCAGAGTCCAGAGGTTTTCCCCACTCTTGGATTGTATATTGGAACCTGTATACAATATACAGGTTATACAATATACAGGTTATCTGTATACAATATGCAGATAGTATCACTGTATCACTGTCTTCCCATTCATCATCGATTTGCTCAAGCTGGCACCAGTAACATCTCTATATGTCCTGTCTCATGCTAGTAGAGCCCAAGGGCATCTGCTTGCTCCAGGAACATAAAGAGCCTCAATTCATTCCGGAATGAGGTCTATAATTATTACTGGTATTTGGCATATCAAATACAACATGGGTAGCTTGCCAGGCTCTGCCGTGCAGGTAGCATACTCTTGTAGTCATCTCTAAGTCCAGCATTTATTGATGAACCGCGAGTGAGCTGGGCTGTGATAGGCTGGTCTGCTGGGTGGAGTTCTGACGAGAGAGAAGTCCGGATGTGGAAAATGGAGACCCTCATGGAGTGGGGGGGTCATCTGGCTTGTTGCAAGGCTCTGCTGGGGTGGCGGGCCAGGGCTAGAACCTGCCATTCCTCCTGGGCACCTCATGGGCAGCTGGGCACAGGGAGAGCCAGTAGCAGCTCTGCCCCATGTCTGTGAGTCTCTGGACCGGCATATCTGAGCCGGATTTAATTATTATTATTTTTGGGTCACACCCGGTAATGCTCAGGGGTTTCTCCTGGCTCTGCACTCAGGAATTACTCCTGGCAGTGCTCGGGGACCACATGGGATGCCGGGCATCGAACCCGGGCGGCAGGGGCGGCCGCGTGCAAGGCAAATGCCCTACCCACTGGGCTATAGACTGCTGCAGGGTGGAACTCGATGAGCCGGGCTGTGATAGGCTGGTCTGCTGGGTGGAGTTCTGATGAGAGAGAAGTCCGGATGTGGAAAATGGAGGCCCTCATGGAGTGGGGGTTGTCTGGCTTGTTGCAAGGCTCTGCTGGGGTGGTGGGCCAGGGCTAGAACCCACCATCCCTCCTGGGCACCTCATGAGCAGCTGGGCACAGGGAGAGCCAGTAGCTGCTCTGCCCCATGTTTGTGAGACATGTGATAGTAAAGCCCTTTTAAAGCTGCATTGGATTCCTGAGTTTTCATCCATTCCTCACTGCCTTTGGGGGTAGAAAGAAACTTCGCTTCCCGGCACTGTTGGGGACCCCGGCGGCGCTCCCTGACAAATGACCACGACCAAATCGAGTTCACCAAGAGTCCCTGACATGACTGCAGCACCGGACACAAGACGTGAGAGCTAAGACCCCCTCGGCTGGAGGGTTTTACCTAACACCCCGGCAGTCTTCCTCCACTTAACTTAAAGCTATACTCGTTCTAAATTTTTCTTTTTTATTCTGCATGCATGTGATGATTATTTTTTAAGGAAGTATACCATAACTACTCTCTAGGTCTGTTTACCTAATCTAGACCTCAGAGCTACCCCCTAATAAGGTACCTCTCACTCTTACTCTTAATTCTCATCCAAACAATGTTCACATCTTGAAAAGGACTTCACTCATCACTGTAAATCTTTTAAAAGTGTTTTATTGATGGAACTTTGGTTTACCATGTTGTATGGGGTTCAGACATGCACTCTTAAATACCATCTGCAACTGTCTGGGCCCTTACCTCTGGGTCTTCACTCAAGGATCACTCCTGTTGGGCTCAGGGGACTAAATTGGGTGAGAGGAGTTGAGCCCTTCTTGGCTGCAGGCAAGACAAGTGTTTTACCCATTGCACTGTCTCTCTGGTCTCAATCCCACATCTTGTACATTACTATACTCACCACTGAGATCTTCCCAGTTAAACCTTCATCATGCAGTTGGCCTTACCTACCTCTATTCCTCCATCCTTTCTCTTGTATCTACAGATTTGGTTTGAAAGTACAAAAGCTTTTGTTTAGTTCAATTGTTTGTTTTATTCCTTTAATTATTTTATTTTATTCCTGTTGCATAAAGGGAGAACATGATGCATCCTCATCTGAACACTTTATTGCTCCTGTTCCAGAGTTGTTTGCTGGCTCAAAAACTGTGGACAGAGGCATAATTAGGTCTTGATAAGTGTCATGATGTTCCTTTCAGATAAACTACAACTATTTTCATTAGTATGTTTATGTTTATTACAAGGGTCATGGCGGAGCCAAAATGCCAGCTCCTCTAAAGGCTTTCAGGCCTCAGGAGCCAGGCGTCACTGAACTTCTCTCTGTAGTGAGGGAAGTCCTGGAGGGAAAGCAGAGCACAGCCTTTACCCTGATGCTCTCTGATCTTGAGATGATGCGTCTATACCCAGCTCCATATTTATAGCGCTTTTACGTTTATTTAACTCTCACAACCCGGTTTCACTGTTCCTATACTGGAAAATAGGACTGAAGCAGTTTGACTCACTTAGTCTCAGGCCAACAAGCAGACCAAATCAGTGCTCAGATCTCCTGATTACAAGTCCAAAGCACTTCCCCACTGCCAGAGAATTCCCATGCCCAGTGGTAAAATTGATGAGACTAATGAACTCTCCACTGCAACTCAACACGCACTCTCTGAGAGCAGACCATGTACCAATTCTGTGCTTATGGGTAACCTATAGGGTCTTATAGACAAGGAGGCAGCAAGCCTAATCCTCCAGAGAGTCCCCAGCTAGAGAAAATCAGTCAAGGAAGGCAGATCACAGGTAATAAGTGTTATACCTGGTGCTGTGAGTGGTGTGATGAAGGAAGATTGGTGGGGGAAGAATCTCCTGCAGCGAAGGGAGCTCAGACCATGTGCAGAGAGGTTGGGCTTTGAGACACCTGGAAGGGGACTTCATGAAGCACAGAGACTCTATCGGTCTTGGAATGGAGATTTTGGGAAGTGATATGAATCCTTCATCTAGGTTCCTTTAGGCCAGATCGATACAGGAAGTGGGGTTTTATCCTTGGAGCGTCTAAGCCATGGCCTCTTAAGCAGGGAAAGAGGAGAGGATGGAGCCTTGGGAGGATTCTGACCATCTCGAGGGAGAAGCCTGCTCATCTCGCCTGTTTCCAGCTTCATGAAGTCTTGCTGGTATAAATGTACTAAAGTTGAAGAAGATTCAGCAGAAAAAATTAGCTAGAAGAAATGAAACCAGGCCTGGTACTAGACAAGACTTTTCATTATATTTTCTTCACGGGCAAAATCTTTGAGTTGGTCTTTTTTTTTTTTTAAGTTTATTATTGTAAGGCTCTATCCTTGGATTGCACACTCCTGGAGGTGATTCCCTCACTGCCCAGGACAGACACAATAAAAACACAATATTTTGCATGTCCTACTTTAACTTCGCCCAAACTTGGAAACTATCCTCCATACTTGCCTATTGCTAAGCAGAGGATTAACTGAAAGGTTCAGGACTGGTCTTCTTCCTTGCTTTTCACACCAAAAGCGCTTAGAGGTCAATGTTTTCTGTACCATGTTAAATACAGAACTTTTAAAGCCTTTTCTCCCCTTTCCTTCCTGTGTAAAACCTCAGACATAAACCGAGATGCTGAAACCATTATGTCTCAATAGCATGGACCAGAATTAGAAAACTAAAGTTTATTAACATTAAACACAGAACTTTTTTTTTTTTTGCTTTTTGGTTCACACCCAGCAATGCTCAAGGGTTATTCCTGGCTCTTCACTCAGGAATTACTCCTGGTGGTGCTTGGGGACCATATGGGATGACCACATGCAAGACAAACACCCTACTTGCTGTGCTATCGCTCCAGCCCCACATTTTTATTCATTGTTATTACTGATACTCAAGGGGTTTGGACACTACTCCTGCAGTATTCAACCAATCAGCGAGCTGGTTCAATGTTAGGGTCCAGTGATGTGATACAGCTCAGGACCGGAGGTGCCAGGTGCTACTTGGCCCATCATGGTGGTGCTCAAAGACCTAGGGACCTCAGGAGATGCACAGGGGGTCATGCAGTTCTGACATCGAACTCAGACCACACAGCTTACAGACACGTGCCCAGACAGGTGCCCAGATGCCTAAGCTTTTACCTGACCCCTTTCCCAAATTAATGGCTTGCTGAAGTAGGATAAGAGGATAGTGAATTGGAAAAAACCTACTAGAGAGCAATACAAAGAACCTTCATTAAAATGTGATAAAAGAGACTCATCAAGCTAATTGTTTCACAAATTGATTTTCTCCATTGTTTATGCTGCCCTTCTCAAAATTACTGAATTAAATGTATAAACGTATATATGTGCATGTACTCTCCTGGCTCATCCTTTTTTTGTATAAAAAGGAACTAGCTCCAGATGCTCCATTCACTCTCAATGGAACAAAAATCTCTGAATGCAGCAGTTATGTGTACCTAGGACAAGAACTCAACATGATGAATGACCTAGCACCCGCGCTGTGCAGGAGGAAGAGCGGCGTAGAATGCCTTCAAGAACATCGAAGAAATAGCTAAAAGGACAAAAAACCTCCAGCTCCAGGCATATCTCTTTGACTGCACCATTCTCCCTGCATTAATATATACCTCAGAGACCTGGGCCCTATGAAAGCAGAATGAGAATGGTATTTGGGTCTCCCAAAGAGGAATCGAAGGAGCTATGCTTGGAATATCACGCCTCACTCAAGTGAGAGAAGGAATCCAGAGTTTCGACCTTTGTTGACGATTGAGAGTCAGGAATGCTGTCTCATTTGCCAAGGTGTCGAAAATCTGATGGACTGGACAGGTAATGCGATTTGGAGATGACTGTTGGACTAGAGTTGTTACTGACTGGATCCCACAGGACCTCAAAAGATCAGGTGGCCATCCACATATAAGGTGGTCAGACTTCTTTGTCAAGACCCTGAATGAATGGTTGGATGCTCTTCATATTCCTGGAGCAAGCAGATGCCATTGGGCTACACTGGCACCTGATAGGATCAAATGGAAACGTTACTGGCACCTGCTCGAGCAAATTGATGAATAACGGGATGTCAAGTGATCAAGTGATCAAGTGACGCTATCTCTCCTTCCTCTTTCTTCTTCTATTTTTATCTACTTAATATTGGATAGAAACCATGTGAGCAATGAAAACAGCAAATCTCTTAAAGAGTTCTGGAACTAACCATAATGTCTTGGTAGCACCGTATATTTTCCTGAACTTTATTAACTGACAAAATGAAATCTACTCAAAATCTGGGGAGCTTCTACATTTATGTATTTTCACAAACATGCTTGATTCTTATTTTGTTCTGATAATGTGCCAATTTTATCTTCTCCTTTTGTGTGCTTCAAAACTGTAAAACACTGCCACCACCACCATGCCCTCTGGTGGCACTCCACTGTCACAGAATTGAACTACACAGAGATATGAACCTGCAGAAAATTTCAGGGACACTTTTTTTTTATAATTGTATTAACAAGTTTATTCATTATTTGGGTTTTTTATTATTTTTTATTTTTTAAATATTTTTTATAATTTTTTAATAATTTTTTTATTATACCTGAGGTCTGCTATTTTACATATCTGGACTCCGCACTTGTCAGAGCTCCACCCAGCAGAAGAGCTGATCATGCGGCCTCGTGGTTCATCAATAAATGCTCGAGATTAGAGGTGACTATAAGAGTATCCCACCTGAATGGCAGAGCCTGGCAAGCTACCCATGGCATATTTGATATGCCAAATACCAGTAACAATTATAGACCTCATTCCCATGACCTGATGCAATGGTTTGAGGTTCTTTATGTTCCTGGAGTGAGCAGATGCCCTTGGGCTACACTAGCATGTGACAAGCTGTACGTATGGAGATGTTACTGGTTCCCGCTTGAGCAAATCGATGATCAACGGGAAGACAAGTGATACAAGTGACAAGTGATTATTATACCACCGTGAGATATACAAAGATGTTCATATTTGGGTTTTGGTCATACAGTGTTCCAGCACCCATCCCTCCACCAGTGCCCATTTCCCACCACCACCGTCTCCGGTTCCCTTCCCCCTACCCCAGCCTGCCTCCATGGCAGGTTCTTTATTTCTTTCCCTTTCTCTCTATCTCTTTCTCTTTTCCTTCCCTTCCAGATTGAGGTACACTGTTTTTTCTGTTTTCTTTTCTTTTTTCCTGAAAACTCTGAGCCTTCTGGACTTGGGGTGGGTAAACTCCCCCCACCTCCCTGTGCTTCCAGAAGCCCCAGTAGCCACACCCACGTCCCACTGCTGCACCAGAATAAACTCAGTGACTAGTTAAATTGTCTGGTGTGTGACTACGTTGATGACTGCATGGCACCTCCAAACTCTCCAATGCTGATAGCACATCAGATTGATAGAAATGTAACATACAAGCCAACAAAGCCTGACTAACAAAACCATTACACAGAGGCTTAACTAGCAAAAATAGCTTAGAAAACCCCAGACCAGGACTTAGTGTCTCTGTGGTGAGACACAACAACTTCCACAAATTTTCTTTTACTGGAGTATTTTTTGATCATTCCACTAGCCAGGCAGTGGGAACAATATAAAATAAATCATTGTAGCCCTATTTCGGGGTAGGCTTGAAGGGTGGTTGGAAAAATGCAGACAATCAATGGTGGAGAGAAGGTGATAGTGGAGGTGGAATTGGTGTTGGAATAGTGAATTCCTTATTGGATCATTAGGAATTACTTTGTAAACAGAGGCGTTCAAATAAAGTGAGAAAAAGAATATGTCAAATAATGAAACTTTATTTCTTTATTTCTTAAATCAATTTGCATTTATGTACGCAAAATTAAAGCCATTACAAAAGTCCTAGGATCGATTGTTCCTACGAAGGCCCTCAGGAGGTAAGGATTTCATTTTAAAAACAAGTCATAATGGTTTCTCCATGATCATATAAAATTGATTTAAGTCATAAAATCTTGTTTCAATAATTATTATAGGTAGATCTAGATGCCTTTGTCCTAAAGTGTTCATTAAATGCTAACATAAAAGTAGATGGCTAGCAAAAATTTAGAGTGATTCATACACAAAACTCCAGGTTTACAATGCTGTTATGTAGTCAAAAAATTTAATGTTTTTAAGTCCTGAACCAAAACAAATTTGATAATCCCTGTAACCCATAAATCTGTTCTATAAATACTTTGTGGAAAGCCTGGTACCAGCAGAACTGTTTTTTCATGGCAATCAAAGGATAAAGGAGAAGCGAAATGACTTAGCACAGACTTCTAGATGTTTATGCCCCTCTAAGGCTGTATGGCTCTTCAGAGCATAAGTAACTCATTCTGCTTATTTGGACAATTATCACAGCCATAGGGGTAACAGTCCCAGAGTTTAAAGAGGGCCTGCTCTGCACCCAAATTTTCTAATCTCTCATAGTGGGGCTACCTTCCATTTTCAAAAAAGTACCATGTGCTAAGTTCTTATTTTACTAGTGGTTTTCTAAGATTATCTCTTCTTTATTCTGTTGATTTTACAAGACATTTTAACTGTTAGTTAATGCTCATAAGTGGCATTAATATTATGATCTCATCTGGGTTGTCCAGGCAATTTTCACTGTCTGAAAACAACTAAGAGGAACATTTGCATAGCAATAGGGCATATAGGCAAAAAATGTAATTGCAGTTTATCATCATCACAAATGAATCCGTTATTAGCATGAGATGAGGAAATAGAAATAAATCACCCCTGATACTGCAAGGCAAACAGAGAGCTAAGTATGTTAGAACTTAGTTATGATTGATATTCTCTTTGCCATTCTGAATATGGAACATTTCCGAATACTTTTGGGGAAAGGTCCCAAGAATATCAACGTTTATTTGATAAATTTCTGGAACAAAGTTGAATATGGTGCTTATGCTTTTATTAATAGAGGAAAGATGAACCTGAGCAAACAGTTATCACTGTTAAAAACGCTCATTATTTGAAATCCTTCTCAGTAGTCAAAGACATCAGGAATGGAGGGTACGTGGTTGGGGGTGGGGCTCCACCACCTCCAACAGCAAGTCTTCAAAAGTTCATTCGCAATGAGGCAGCTATTGGATGCAGAAGTCCAGAAACATCAATTGTGATATATAGCATCAGTGTTTTATTGGTGGGGAGTAAGTTCTTAGACATAAGATTGGATGCGGACACACTTGCTCAGGGACCTGCCCTCTCACCAGGAAGGACTGTCCCATCTTGTGTTGCTGGAAAGAGGAAACATGAGAAAACTTATTGCGGTGTTCTCCAAAGTGCTAGCCTTTGCTCTGCCACAGTCTCTCTGGAAAATGCCGATGTCTTTTCCCCTTTCCTCTATACATTCCTTAAGAATGAGATGGCTATGAACCTTGGGATCCCCTCTAACACAGAAATTGTGTAAAGACAAAAGATTCCCTTTTATTCTAAAAGTCATATGAGTTTCTGAGTGCATGCAGCAACAAATGGTCTTTTCCACAAGCATCCACCGCTTGCATGTATTCTGAATACATATTGGTTTAGTACTGCCTTGCTGCCCAGACTGGACTCACAGCTCAGAAGCATCAACATGGTCCACAAGTCTATCAGAGATATAGAATCTCAGACCTATTTCAGATATTATTAATCAAAAGCTTCATTTCCACAGTCTTATGGTAGATGCTTCTGACGATTTGGTAAATATTTGTTGAAAAAAATTCTTTGTGGGGCAGAGCAATAGCGCAGTGGCTAGAGCATTGCCTTGCATGCAGCTGACCTGCATTCAATACCCAGCATCCCAAATGGTCCTCTAAGCACCGCCAGGTGTAATTCCTGAGTGCAGAGCCAGGAGTCACCCCCTGAGTGCAGAGCCAGGAGGAATGCCTGAGTATTGCTGGGTGTCACCAAAAAAAGACAAAAAAAAAAAGTTCTTATTTTTTTTTAATATGTCTTTAACTTTATGGGCCTCTAAAATGTCATTTCACTTCCCAGTATAGACCCCTTACATGTAGCTTACAAAATGCTAGCATTATCTTTGGAACTAGTAACTACAGGGAAATGCTATTTTTGTCTCCAATCATGTAACAAGTCTCCCTGTTTCTCCTCTATTTGACTTTTCATTAAAACTGTTTCACTATCTACATACATCTGAACCTTAGTTATTTGTAAAACTATTGAATGCTTATCCATAATGTGTTGTGTTGTGGTCAAGAGAGCATGGTTCACCCTACTTTTTATGTTCATAGCGCATTATTCACAATAGCCAGAATCTGGAAGCAACCAGAGTGCCCGAAAATCGATGACTGGATAAAAAGCTTTGGTACATCTACACAATGGAATACTATGCGCTGTTAGGAAAAATGAAGTTAAAAATTGCCTACAAATGGATGGACATGGAGAAGATTATGTTGAGCGAAATTAGTCAGAAGGAGAGAGACAGATACAGAATGACTGCATTTATTTGCATGGCTAAAAAAATATATATTATGATAAAATCCAAGGTCAAGTGAAACATATATCAAGAGGTCCTGTCAGGTGGAAATTACCAAACGTGTGGGATTCAGAGGCTAGGTAAGACAGAAAATGGAACAGTGTGCTAACAATTGTTGAGGGTACTAATGCCAACCTAGAACTGAGCATTAAATAGAGGCAAAAGATACACATGACAACCCTTTAATGTGTGTTTGTAATCCATAGTCTGGGGGGGAGGAAAAGAGAGGAGAGAAATGGAAAGAAATAAAGAACCTGCCATGGAGCAGGGCTGGGGGGGGGGAGGGGCCGGGATGTTGGTGGTGGGAGATGGGCCTGGTGGCGGGATGGGTGCTGGAACACTGTTTGACCAAACCCAAGTATGAACTTTTTAATTGTTATCTTTGTAATTTTATAAATAAAAAATAAAAAAAGAGCATGGTTCAGTGACTAAAGAGTAGATTCAATGTAAATCAGTAAATACTTTTCTCAGCTATCACCAAGTATACACTAGTTTTTTTTTAATGGATGGTGGGGATTTGGGCCACACCAGGCTGCGCTCAGGGATTCTCCCCTGGCTTTCTGCTCAGGGATCTCTTCTGGTGTTCAAGGGATTATAGTGGGTGAAGGGATTAAACCAGCGTCAGCCACTCTCTCTCAGTCCACAGTGCAGTGCATACTTTTTAAAAAAATTCACTTTTCCCTTTCACCTCTGCTTTCTTCATATATTTATATTTCTTTCTTTCATCCTTTCTCTCACCTTTTCAGAAAACCCTTTCGATAGTCAATCCAACACCTTTCCCATAGTCAGACATCGTCCATTTCTTCTTGCTCCCTGCACAACTTCCACCAAGTCTACATCTAGAAACAACAAGAAAGCAGTTAGCCAGGATCACATGTTTCTTAAAAGCAGTGGGGTAAGAAAGGAATGGAAAGAGCTAGGCTTCAGTGAGATATCGTATGAGGTAAGTCACCTTCTTCTGCTCACCAAGCCTTCAGTGACCATATTTTCTTCCATCATACAGTATTGTCTGAGACAATTAGAGGCAGTCAGAACCATCTGATTTCAGTTACCCTTTTCTCTCTGAGAATTTAGATATAAAAAATTTACTTGTCTCTGATTTTTACTGGAGACACATGATTCTGAGTTTTTTTACTAGTAAATTGTAAGCCCAAGTGTGGGTGTCTCCCAGCGCCGAAATATTCATGAGTGGAGATGCCACCTCAATTGTAACAGCTGACTACAGATCAGACATAGCTTTCAGCTGTCTTCGGTTTTTAATCAAGGGGTTGGTGGGCAGGAGGCAACTTCGACCTTTAAAAGACATTTGACAGTTTGCAGATGGTTCAGGTTGTCTCAACTAAAGGATATTACTGGCTTCAAGCAGGTGGAGCTAGAATGCTACTAAACATCCTGATTATACAGGAAATACTTTACAATAAAGCATGGTCCAACCAAAAACGTCAGTCATACTTAATGGAAGAAGCCTAGAGCATCCCAGTGCTCAATACCCAACACTCAATGCAGGCAATGTGAAAGGAACAAGAAATAAACTCTTTGTGGACGAAGACACTGCGGGATGAGTGCTACTTGTTTAGATATTAGCCAACTTTGACTGACAATATGGAATATAGCATCATCTGAGCCTCAGCGTAGCTTTCTGTAGTGTAGGACTGTCTATGCAAGCTTTATCAGGTTGACCCATTTCCCTTAGAGGTTGAAACAAGTTAAATATTGTTATAAAAACTGTATCATTCATGGTCTTGGAAATAGAACCAGGTGAGGGGCTAACGAATGTGCTTGCCTTGAAATTTGATGACCTCCATTCAACCCTGAACTAGGTACTAGTGTGTCAGTCCTGAGCACAGAGCCCGAAACAAGCCCTGATCACCAAAGGGTGTGGTCCAAAAACCAAAAGAAAGGGAACAAGAATATAGTACTTTAGAATCTGCAGAGATTCACAGAAGACGTTCAATATTTCTATCATTACAACTGACTCCAAGACTGAAAGTAGACATCCACAGTTGTTAGGAGTCACAGCGACTGCAGAGGAACTCTCTGAGTCAGCACCTACAGCATTTGCAAACAGGGAGGCAAATCAATCCCAACTGCCTGTATATAGAGGCTTCACTTGGCATTAGGCTAAGGTGTCACCTCGATTTCAGTTGTTCTTGAAGTCCTCTCTATGGATTCAGAGTTCAAATGTTCAGTTCATTTTTCTAAGCAATGTTGACAACAAAAGGGAAAATCTTAACATTAGCAATCTCTTTTACCTTGGAAAATAATTAATGCCAAGCTGCACTATGACTGTATGGATGATTGTAAACCACCAAACTGACTTCTTGGTAGATGCAATGAAGTTGACGTCGATTGGATAAGTGACTTACTCAGGCCGGGAACAGAGATATAAGCCCACATCACTCATCGGCCTTTCTTGCCTTCTGCCTCTTGGTTGCTTTTAAAAGCCACATTCTTGGCATCACACTTGTATGTCACCCTCTCATTTATGAAACAATTTGCTGCTCGCCTAGGCAACTAGGGCAAGCGGCTCTGCAATGTCATATTGATCTTTCCTGTTCAGATGTATAATTAGCTGTTAACATTTCATTGCAATCAAGGTTTCCTGGGATCTCCATGACCCTTGACTCATGAAGTTCGTAGACCTCTGAATGCTGTGAGTTAATTAATTTTGCTGTCTATGTGAACATGTAAAACAAGGAATCTGGAGTTTTGATAGAAAAGATCTCTGGTAAAAAATAATGTTTTTATATTAAGTCAGTTTTGAAAGAACAATAGCAGAGAAGCAACTGTACAAAACATTTCTTTCTAGTCCCAGCAATGAGGCAGCGGACTTGCAAATAAATGCAAAACAAATTATATTTAGGTTTATGTGAATATAACTCCTATGTGTTGTTCTTATTGAGAAAACGTATGTAGATACTAAAAGAAGAGCAATGTCTGAGTGCATTCTTATTTGACTGTGTTAAGGTACAAATATGCCTTACTTACTCTACCCAAGTCAAATCCTACTGTCAGGTTCTGACAAGCACAGAGTAGGTGACAATGAGAAACTCACTGAGGAGAGATTCCACTGATGAGTTGTTGAGAACATGCTATAATATGTTTTCTGAATTTGAAGATGAGATTATAAAGCAAGAGGGAAAAAGCCTTTTAAGATCTTTCTGTGTATAGTTATAGAGGTCCTGAATCCCACTTAGGAGGTCAAAGGCCTCTGATGAAAATAACCCTCGTTCAATTTCTTATGGATGCAGAACAAACTATTATTTTTGATAATTTGATTCCATCTGGCTTTTAAGTGGTCTTTCCCCCACTTTTCTATTTCTGGTTATAAACTAATTTAACTCAAAATATTACTCCAGATGAGTAAACCTAATAATGGAGGTGGAGACCTATACACTGAAAATTATGAAATATTGCTTAGACATAGAAAAAAGTACAAAAAAGTGCACAGAAGTCCACATCATGAATTAGAATAATAGAGACTATTTAAATGGCATGTGACTGAAAGCATATAATATCAAAATACCAATTAAGGGTTTTTTGTTTTATTTTTGGGCCTTCCAAGCTGTGCTCAGGTCTTACTCCTGCCTTTGAGATCAGGGACAACTCCTGGAAGACTTGGGGGGACCATACATAATATCTGGTATAGAACTTGGCCGGCCATGAGCAAAGCAAGTGCTCTATCCATTATATTATTTCTCCAGCATCCAGTGATGATTTTGAAAGAAATAGAACTAGCAGTTCTAAAATTGGAATAACAAAGATAACAAGTTGTCAAAGAAATTCAGAGAAGATAAAAAAGAATGGAGGCATTTTTTCCTTGGCATCAAACTATTTTCTAAATCATATTCTAAATCCAAAATAATTCAAAAAGTATGATATTATACATAAACTAGACAGACGAACCAATAGAAATGAATAGAGAACACAGAAATGAATCCACACATATATGGCATTTAATCTATACAAAAGGATCTTATGGACAGAGAGATAGCTCAACGAAATGAGTTCACATTTTGTATCAAGTATGCCTGTTCCTCATCATGACTTCTTTCCTTGAATACTGCAAGATATAAACCCCTCAAAAATAAAAAGAAAAGAATAAATAATTTTAGAACATACAATGAAGAAAGGAAAGCATTATCAATAAACTGACAGCCACATACATTAAAAAAGAAGAAACTATATCTAATGTAACCTCTACAAAACTCAAAATAGATTTAAAACTTGGATATTATACCTCAAAGCACAAAATATGTAGATGAAGGCAAAGTGGCAGAACTTCAACTCTAGAACTTTGACATCAGAAATGTATTTGGTAACTCAACTCCAAGTTAAGAGGGGAACAAAAATAAGAATAAATAAATGGGACTAATATCAAATTATTTTTATATAGCAAAGTAAACTCACAAATACAAAGGTAATCTACTAATTGGGAGAAAATATTAGCACATCAATAAGAGCTCATGAAACTTAATTGAAAAAATAAAGGAAATACAATAAAAAAAAACTCCAACGGACAATTTTTCAAAGACATATAAATAACCCACAGAAAAATTGAGTAAATGTTAAATGTCATTTATTATCAGGGAAACACAAATCAAAACCACAATGAAATATCAGACCACTAAGAATGGTCTGCATCAAAAAGGTTGGAAATAATAAGACTTGGCAAGAATATGGAGGAGGAAGAACACCGACACACTGTTAGGAATATAATTTGAGATAACCTTCACAGAACAGTACAAAGATTCCTTATAACACTAACAATTGTGCTGAAGATTGACCTCAAGTGGTAACTCTGGACTCACAGGTAGGGAGGCCCTGAGTTCAATCCAGAGCTTTGCAGCCTGTCTCTCCCCTCCTGCAGCATCACCTGCCACTGGATTGGGAGTCACTAAACATTGTTGGATCTGAGCATCACACTATATCACTGGGGTTCATCAGCAAACCCTCAGGCACACAAGTCCTGACCAAGCACTGGTGGGAGTGGCCCTGGGTTTCATGAGTTCTTCTGGACATTTCCCCTGTAAAAAACAAATAGGGTTGGGGTGATTGTAAGGAGGAAAGGTGCCTACCCACTATGAGGCCAACTCTGACTAAATTCCTGTCACTGCATATGATCTCCAAATCATTGCCAGGGATTACTCCTGATGAGTTAGAGACGACCCCATGGGAACTGAAGGATGTGTTTCAGAAGACAAATAAAAATCCTACTGACAGTGGAAATTCTATATGATCAAGCACCATCCCTCTTGGGCATATAAATGATATGAAATCTCATTCAAAAAAGTAATTTGTCCTCTATCTTCACATCAATATTATTCACAATAACTAGACAGTGGAATTGAACCAGGATATTAGAACTTGTGGGATACAGCATTTATTAAATGCTCACCAACAGATGATTGCTTAAAGAAATTGTGGTGTACATATATTTAAAATTTTTATTCTACCATGTGAGATATACAATTACAAGGATATTCATAATTGGGTCTCTGCCATACAGTGTTCCAGAACCCATCCCTCCACCAGTGCCAAACTCCCACCACCTATATTCCAAATGTGCCCCCCCACCAAACCCTGCGTGCCCCTATTGCAGGCACATTTTACTTCTCTGTCTATCTCTTTGTCTCTGTCCCTGTATTTCTCTCTCTCTCTTCTGTTAGTTTGTGGTTTGCCCTACAAATATTAACGATGTATGATGTCTCTATGTGCATATTCAATAGTGAGTTCTAGTGTGACATCATAATTCCTCATTCCCCACAACCTCTCCAGTTTGTTGCAACTAGAATGATCCTTACAGTGCATAAATGAGAAAGATCCTAGGAAGGACCTGGTGCTAAAATCTGTTACAGTCTAAGATTGTCGCACAGTTGTGGAGCGGCCACACACTGCTCTGGTTATATCTAGACTACACCCAGGAAGCCATAAGGAGATGAAGGGAGAACCAGGCATGCATTGCAGCCATGCAGCTATGTGCCTGACTATGGGTGTTTAAAACTTTTAGCCTCAAGAAAATAGACAGTGATCAGGGAGTGAGGCTAGATTAGAACAAAGGACAGCTCACCCAACTGCAAGTACTGTACGTTGTAGAGCAGGAAAGGGTTGGTTTGAGATAATGGGGGAGTAGAGGCAGTGAATTAAAAAGATCCAGTGGAATGTGATTAAGAAACACTGACACTTTATGAAAATGAAGACACAAACTATTAGAAGTTATGGGATACAGCAAAAGCAGTGTTAATAGGAAAAATCATAGCTCTCCAAGCATTCAACATAAAAAGGCCCACATAAATAACCTGACTTCACAGCTCAAAATCTAAGAAAAAGACCAACAAAAGGAGTACAACCACGGCAGAAAGAAAGGGAATAATAAAACTTAGAGCATAAATCAATCCAAAAGATTAATGAAACCAAGAGCTGTTTCTTTGAAAAAAATAAACAAGATTGAAAATCCTCTTGCAAGAATAAAAAAGAAAAGGAAAGAGAGAACCAAAATAAATAGAATCAGAAATGAAGAGGGGGGAACACCATAACAGAAACCACAGAAATTAAAAAGATCATCAGAGATTACTTTGAGAGACTATATGCCACAAAACAAAAGAACATGGAAATAATGGATAAATTCCTGAAGTCCTATAGCCTATCACAGCAGAAACAAGAAGATCTGGAATACCTGAATAAGCCTATAACCATCAAGGAAAATGAAATAGTAATCAAAGTTTGCCAAAGCACAATAGCCCAGGTTCAGATGCATTCACCAGTGAATTCTTCCAAACATTTAAAGAGGACCTAGTCCCAGTCCTTATCAAGCTCTTTCAAGAAATGGAAGAAACATAAATACTCCCAAATAGTTTCTACAAGGCACGTATCACCAGATGCCCAAAGCAGACAGAGATATAACAAAAGTGGGAAACTACAGACCAATCTCTCTGAAGAATACAGATGATAAGATGTTCAATAAAATACTAGCAAATAGAATTCAAAGAGTCATCAAAAGATTATACATCATTACCAAGTAGGATGATCCTGGGAATGCAAGAATGGTTCAACATCCGCAAGTCAATCAACATAATACATCATATCAATAAGAGAAAAAACAAATACTATGATTACCGCTTTTCTATTTATAAACATCAAGTTATTTGTCTATTTATCAATACATGCAGAGAAAGCATTTGACAAGACCCAACACCCATTCATGATAAAAACTTTCCATAAAATGGGAATTGAAGGAACTTTCCTCAATATAGTCAAAGCCATCTACTACAAGCCCACAGCAAGTTTCATTATCAATGGGGAAAAAGAGAAAAGTCTTTCCCCTAAGATCGAGGACCAAACAAGGCTGCCCACTCTCACCACTTCTATTCAGTACAGTACAGGAAATACCTGCCATTGCAATCAGAGAAGAAAAGGATATTAAGGGCATCCAGATAGGTAAGGAAGAAGTCAAGCCATCACTATTTGAAGATGACATAATACTATATCTAGAAAACCATAATCTCTCTACCAAAAAGCTCTTAGAGACAATAGATACCCATAGTAGAGTGGCAGGGTACAATATCAATACTCAAAAGTCAATGGCTTTCCTATATGCAAATAAAGAGAAGAAAGGGATATTAAGAAAATGATTTCATTCACAATTGTGCTACAAAAAAATCAAATACCTAGGAATTAGTTCAACTAAGAATGTAAAGGACCTATATGAAGAAAACTACAAAAACGCTGCTTCAAGAAATAAAAGTGGACATGAGGAAATGGAAACACATTTCCTGCTCATGGATTGGAAGAATTAACATTGTCAAAATGGTAATACTTCCTAGAGCTTTATACAGATTCAATGTGGTCCCTATAAGGATACTCATGACATTCTTCAAACAAATTGACCAAAGAATCATGAAATCTGTATGGAATAATAAACCTCTACGGATAGCTAAAGAAATCCTTGTGAAAAAGAAGATGTGAGGCAACCTTTCCGAACTACAAACTCTTCTAAAAAGCGGAATAATTATACATAGCATGGTATTGGCACAAAAACAGACCTGTGGACCTATGGAATAGAGTTGAGTATCCTGACACACACCCTCAAATACATGATCATTTAACTTTTGGTAAAGGAGCAAAAGTACAAAATGGAATAAGGAAAGCCGCTTCAACAAGTGGAGCTGGGAAAACTGGGCAAGTAAGTGAAAAAATGAACTTAGACCTTTGTCTAACACCATGAAGAAAAGTCAGATCAAAATGGATCAAAGATCCAGTATCAGACATGTATTCACAAAGTAAACCGAAGAAAAAATAGGAAAAATCCTCCATGACAATTATTCCATGACAATCATTGAAGCTAAAGGCATCTTCAAAGATGAAACGCCACTAACAAAGCAATTGAAAGGAAAGATAAACCTATGGAACTATAACTTGATCACTTGACATCCCATAATTCATCGATTTGCTCAAGCAGGCACCAGTAACATTTCCATTTGACCCTATCATGTGCCAGTGTAGCCCAATGGCATCTGGTTGCTTCAGGAATACGAAGAGCCTCAAAGTTCGTTCAGGGTCTTGACGAAGAAGTCTGACCATCTTGTAGGTGGGCGGCCACGTGATCTTTTGACATCCCATGGGATCCAGTCGGTAATGGCTTTAGTTCAGTAGTCATCTCCAAATCACATTACATGTCCAGCCCATCTGATTTTCGATGCCTTGGCAAACGAGACAGCGTCCCTGACTCTGGAACAGCGACGGAGGTCAGAACTCCAGATTCTTTCTTTCACTTGAGTGAGGTGTGATATTCCAAGCATAGCTCTTTCGATTCCTCTTTTGGGAGACCCGAATAGCATTCTCATCCTGCTTTCATAGGGCCCAGGTCTCTGAGGCGTATGTTAATGCAGGGAGAATAGTGGAGTTGAAGAGATGTGCCCAGAGCCAGAGGTTCTTTGTCTTTTTCGCTATTTCTTCAATGCTTTTTGAAGGCATTCCATGCCACTCTCTTCCTATGGAACTATATGAAACTAAAAAACTTCTGCACCTCAAAAGAATGGTGACAAAGATGCAAGCACAATCCTAAGATCGAGGACCAAACAAGGCTGCCCACTCTCACCACTTCTGTGCCGGGAAAAGGGGACTCTCATCTACTGTTGGTAGGAATGTCGACTGGTACAGCCCTTTTGGAAAACTATACGGATATTCCTCCAAAGACTAGAAATTGAGCTCCAATTTGACCCAGCCATACCACTCCTGGGAATATACCCTGAGAGACCAAAAACACAGTACAAACACCACCTGTACTTTTCTCTTCATAGTCGCACTATTCACAATATCAGAATCTATAAATAACAACAGCAACAGTGCCCGAGAACAGATGACTGTGGTACATATACACAATAGAATACTATGCTGCTGTTAGGAAAAACGAAGTTATAAAATTTTCCAATAAATGAATGGACATAGAGAGGATCATGCTGAGTGAAGTTAACCAGAAAGAAAAGGACAGATATAGAATGACTGCATTTATTTGTAGGATATAAAAAAATAGTATGGTACCAATATCCAAGGCCAGGCAAAACATGGATCAGGAAGTCTTGTCAGTGGGTGGCATCTACCACAAGTGTGTGGGAGTCAGAGGTTAGGTAAGACAGAGGAGGGAACAATGTGCTAATAATTTTTTGGATATGATAATATCAGCCTAGAACTGAGCATGAATATAGGCAAAGGGAAATACATGATAACCTCTAAATGTATGTTTTGCATGTCACAATGTGTAAGAGAATGAAGAGAGAAAGAGAGGAAGAGAGAGAGGGAGAGAGAGAGAGAGAGAGAGAGAGAGAGAGAGAGAGAGAAAGAAGAGTCAAAGTGCCTGCCATAAAAGGCAAGCTTGGAAACGGGGGAAGGAATCAGCAGACATTGGTGGTGAAAAGTGGACACCGGTGGAGGGATGGGTGCTGGAACACTGTATGACTGAAACCCAAATATAACATCTTTGTAGTTGTATATTACATGGTGTTATAATAATAAACAATGTTAAAATAAAAATAAATCAAAATTTAAAAAATAAATAGTGACACCTTAAGGTGGGCATGATGTAGTAACATTGAATCCCTAAAGCATACAGATCATTCTTTTAAACCAGTGTTCCTCAATGCAGAATAATTCAAAAAATAATTCTGGTGCTTAGCTATCTATTGCTGATGACATGGTGACAGTCCATGTTTTACTCCCCACCTCTATTGTTCTTTCCACCAGTCCTTCTTTATTTCTGGAGTGACTTCTATGGAAATGTTCCTGACCTCATTCTCTCCATTTATGTAGCCAAATGGAGCTCTGGCTCTATGTGGAAAATTTAGACTGGAATGCTGACTTGGGCATTAAAACCACTCTGATTTTGAGTTCTAGTTTCATGACTTACTGGTGGCCATATGTACTTGAACAAGCAATTTAACTTTTCTGGGCTGCTTTTTTGTCATCTGCAGGGTATGGATAATAATAGACTTGTGGATAATAAAATCTTTGTAGCCTTTTTTGTGTGAATCAAAATAAAGAATCCTGCAAAATGCTTAGCAACCGACCTGGCACATCGCAAGTATTCTATAGTCATTGTTGGTGGATTTTGCTTAAGATTATTGTAATTATTATAGACATGAGGCCGGTCTGTTCTAGCTTCAAAATACATTTGGAATTCAGCCAGGCTCACCGATCTTTCAACAGTTCTTTAGAGTCCCTCTCCGAGACTTCTTAGTCAAAACTGTCTTCTGTTTCCATTTATTTTTGCTATTTTCCCTTCAAGTAGCTAAGAGCAATCTTTTAAACTTTCTTTCACTAGATTTTGGGACCTCCTTTTATATTTTTAATCAAAACAAAAACAACCCAAATAAATAAGACCACCATTTCCCCTAAAAAAAAAGTCCATGCTCTGAGTCTCAGATGGCAGCCTTCTTGCTCTGTGCTCTGCCCATGCCCTCAGTCATGCTTCCCACTGGTATCTCTCTGATTCTTGCTATTCAACTAATGCGCAGTCTGTTTCTCAGTTCTAGATATTCCTGCTTTTGTATCTTGACAATTGCTCTTCCCTTGACTGGAGACCTTCCTATGGTTGAGTAATCAGATTAACTGCTACCTTTTATACTGGCAGTACTAACCATTTTCTTAAACAATAGATTGCACTGTATAAAGCCTCTGATATTCATCTGTCTTGATCTAAAAAATGATTTTGTATGCTCTAACTTAGTAACACTCATACCATCTCTTTATACCATTACCATGTTGTGCATACAATCTTATTTAAAACATTATTTTATTTTACCTGTATCACCTGTCTTCCTGTTGTTCATCGATTTGCTCAAGTGGGCGCTAGTAAAGACTCCACTTTTTGGGAATGAGGTCCATTGTTGTTACTATTTTTGGCATGTGGAATACTTTTTTGGGAATGAGGTCCATTGTTGTTACTATTTTTGGCATGTGGAATACACCACAGGTAGCTTGCCAGGCTCTGGTGTGGCTCTGGGTCATCCCAGAGGGACCTAGTCTTTTCTGTGTCAGACCATCAACTATCCAGGGCCCACGGGGCAGAGCCCTGGGGGGTGTAGACAAGCGTATCTCCTGTCTGCCACCTGCTGATGTAGCTGGGCACTACAGTCACACCTGCAACACCTTGAGGGGCAGAATTATTTTATTTACACTTAAAAATCTGTTAGAAATAGCATAAAATTCTTTGGTGGGTGTGGGGGTTGGGAGCATACCCAGAGGTTATCTGGACTATTCCCTGCTTTGTAATTGGACTTCATTCTTCGTGGTGTCTTGGATTGAACTGCAGTGAGCATCAAGCAAGTGTCTTAACCCCTGTATTATCTCTCTGGTTCATGAAAAAACATAAAATTCTTATGTTAAGATGTTTGCTATCAGGGGAGACAGGACTGAGAAGTTATTTAGTTCCCTATGCTAATAAGTTATCTGCAGATCACTTGTATCAATTGTCTTCTTGTTGTTCATTAATTTGCTCAAGCAGGTGACAATAACATCTCCATTCATCCCTGTTGCATGCTAGTGTAGCCCAGGGCAACTGCTCACTCCAGGAACATGAAGAACCTCACACCATTTGTTTAGGTCATGGGAATGAGGTCTATTATTGTTACTGTTTTGGGCATATTGAATAAACATGCATAGCTTGCCAGGCTCTGCCATGTGGGTGGGATACTCTTAATAGTAGATAGGCTCTCAGTTCTTGCATTTACTGATGAACTGCACGGCAACTTTGTGGCCAAGTGCAACAGGGACAGCCAGTAGCAGCTCTGCCCCGTATATCTGTGTCTCTGGTTCAAGCATACTTGGGTTTGAAATAGGCTTTGCTATAGGGGGGCTCTGAGAAGCTGGGCTTGAGATCTGCTTTCCTCTTGCGTGGAGCTCTTATAAGCTATGAAGTCCGGATGTTGAAAATGGCTGCAATCTTGGTGCGGGGGTTCCTCGGGCCTCTTTGAGGCTCTATTGGGATGGTTGGCCAAGGCCAGAATCCTCCCTCACTCCCAGCGCCTAATGATTAGCCGAGTACAGGGAGAACCAGTAGCAGCTCCACCCCGTATATCTGTGTTGCTGGTTCAAGCATACTTGGGCTTGAAATAGGCATCTGGCAGATATATGCCAGGTGTATTAAAGAAGAAACAAAGAAAATTAGACCTTGCTTATATTTTCCAGAGGGTTGAGTACTTACAGCCTGTTCAGATATTATTTATACATCATATAGGAATGAATCTAGATGAGGAATGTAAACTGTGTCTTTTTATAATGGCTTTTTTATCAATGAAAGCTATCTGTTGATATATTATATCAAGAATAAATTCAAAGTTGTGTTTAGGTTTTAAAGAAAGAGAAATATTAAGGATTAGCGGTAGGAGATTTCCATGATGACACACTTAGCATTTCCATTCAGGGGAATTTGATTGTATGTGGAAAGTTTTGTCAATGCAGGTTACAACAGATCCTCTCATCCAATTAGAAGTTGATGGTGCTATATTGATTTTGTGAGCCAGCTGTACCTTGGCACATAAATACGTCAGCTGCTTACAGCTAGCCAGTGGAATCTAAGCAACTTATGTATAACTCTTGCAGCAGAATATTTTTTTTGCTTGTTGATTTGTCAGTTTAATTGAAGACTATCTAATATTTTAAATAAGATTCCAGAAAATTATTTTATGACCTCCTAAAGTTTATTTAAAAATTAAACAATGGGGCCAGAGTGATAGCCCAGCGGGTAGGGCATTTGCCTTGCACGTGGCCGGCCTGTGCCGGCCCAGGTTCGATCCCGGCATCCCATATGGTCCCCCGAGCACCGTCAGGAGTAATTCCTGAGTACAGAGCCAGGAGAAACCCCTGAGCATAGCCGGGTGTGACCCAAAAAGCAAAAAAAAAAAAATAAAAAATAAAATTAAACATTTTCAGATTGAAGAGATAGAATAGCAGGTAAGGCATTGACCCTACATATGGCCTAACGTGTTAAATACCTGGAACCCCATATAGTCTAATAAGTCCCACCAGTGATGATCCTTGAGTTCAGAGCCAGAAATAAACCCTGAGCATCACTGAGTGTGGCCCCAAACAAAATATAGACATTTTATGCCATCTGTTTTATATTATTAAGTAAGTAGATTAGCTAGGATACAGATAGGTTTTTAAAATATGACATCTATACTATATTATATACTACATATATTATATTATACATATATTATAACATATATCACCTTGTAACACTTGTATTATTTGTGACTTGTCTTCCGTTGTTCATCAATTTACTTGAGTGGGCACCAGTAACATCTCCATACATCCTGTCACATGCTAGTGTAGCCCAAGGGCAACTGCTCACTCCAAGAACATGAAGAGCCTCAAACCATTCCTTCAGGTCATGGGAATGAGGTCTGTAATTGTTACTGGTTCTTGGCATATCAAATACAACATGGGTAGCTTGCCAGGCTCTACCATGTGGGTGGGATACATATAAAATATATATATATGTATATATAAAGTTATATATACATATATATTTATTCCTGCCCCTCGAGGTGTCGCAGGTGTGGCTGTGGTGTCGGCTGCATCGGCAGATGGCAGACAGGAGACAGGCTTGTCTATACCTAGGGTTCTGCCCTGTGGGCCCTGGATGGTTGATGGTCTGATATAGAAAAAGGTTGGGCCACCTGGGAGGAACCCAGAGTCACAGCAGAGCCTGGGAAGCTACTTATGGTGTATTTGATATGCCAAAACAGTAACAATAATGGACCTCATTCCCAATGAATGGAAGCTTTACTGGTACTCACTCAAGCTAATGGATGAACAATGGGAAGACAAGTGATACAAGTGAATAAGCTAATTGGTAGAGGAAAGGTCACACTGGTGATGGAACTGGTGTTGGAACTTTGGATCCCGAAACACTAATATTAGAACAGGTAAATCATGATGTTATAATATAAAAAAATAGACCTATTAAAACTGGCATTGTTGCTTAACAGATTCCAGAAATTGCCCTTTGATTTCCTAGAATAAAACCTTTAAGAAACTGTGCTTAAAGAAATATATTGCCCATGTTACCTATTAGCTAATTACTGTGTTCAATTTGCATCAATTTTGGAAAAATTATGCAGAGCATTAGATTAGATTAAAACCTGGCTTTAGTGATTGGATCTGTTTAAGCCAAGACTCTACCAATGAAATTGTTCTGCTCTCATTCTTCAGGCTCCAGATATATTCCCTAAGTACTTATTATTTCCTCCTTAATTCTGATGGCCAGGTAAGCCAGATCTAGAAACCTAGGAATGCTCTAGATGTGAGCACAAGAAACACTGCATGCCAGCTGTACTTTGATGCCTTATTTTAGTTCAACTGGTTGTTTTTGCAAAAGTTCTGTGTGGTTATTCCCAGCTCAGTTCTCAGGAACAGGAAAGTGAGGGGTACTGCTCATGCTAGCCAGAAGCTCTGTGAAAGACGCCTTCGCTGACCTTAGGCCACAGAATAATTACTGCACCATCCTCTGGTAATACAGGTTTTCCATTTCAAATTTAATTCTTCAATATTCACTTTGCCTGTGGTCTGAAAGTGTCTCCCTTTTCATTTCCCCATTTATTGAGCCATCTTCAAACACTGTTCACCAACCAGTTCTTCTTTCCTTTCTGTGAGATCACAGCTGTCATCTATGAAGATACAGACAGTACATAAGGATCTGTCTCCAAACCCTTTTTCAGCCAATTCGTTTGTTCTTGGCCCAGTGTCTCAGTTATTATATCCATGACTATATAATATCTTGGGAAGTTCACTAGAGAAGCTTTTATTCTTTGTTCTTGGTTTTCAAAGCTATAGATTAAAATGAGAGCCTACTACTGAGAGTATACCAACTGCACGGCAGAGCCTGGCAAGTTTCCTATGTCGTATTTGATATGCCAAAAACCAGTAACAATCATAGACCTCATTCCCATGACCTGAAGGGAATGGTTTGAGGCTCTTCAAACCCAAACGCAGATGCCTTTGGGCTATACTAGCACACCACGCAACAGGATATATGGAGATATTACTGGTGGCCACTCGAGCAAATCAATGAACAATGGGAAGACAAGTGATACAAGTGATAGATTAAATAGGGGGAAGTTACATCTTTGTAATTTTCTTTTATTTCACAGTTAAGCATGAAATGTTTTGCAATTAAGCTATAAAATTTCCCAAGGATTTTAACAAAGTTTACATAATATCTTACTATAAGAGTCAGGCATTTTTTGCTTAATGTGGTAACTGTGTACATAAAGATCATAAAGATTAATTTTATGGTAAACTATTTCATCTAAGATATAATAAATGACAGTGCCATTGCAAGAAATAAACAAAATTTACATATGTAAAAAAGTTCAAAATATATATCAAATACCTATGTAACTAACATCTGGCCCCTTCAAAGAACAGTTTACATACTATTCTTAGCTAGCATCTTTCTCTCTATTCATTGACTAATTAATTCATTCAATGTAATTAAAACACTTTTGTGGTGCGCGGATCCCTGCGCCTCCGCGGACCCAAACTGCCCCAGGGAAGAGCGGAAACTCCATCAACGGGAACCAAGGCTAACTGCCTTGGTTTCACCGCAGAACCTTGGGCGCTGGCGCTCCTGGGACCGGGCTGAAAATCTCCCCTCCCCGCGCCAGGTGTGTGCGTGATCCCCTGCGTCTCCATGGACCCAAACTGCCCCAGGGAAGAGCGGAAACTCCATCAACGGGAACCAAGGCTAACTGCCTTGGTTTCACCGCAGAACCTTGGGCGCTGAGCTCCTGGGACCGGCTGAAAATCTCCCCTCCCCGCCCCCGCCAGGTGTGTGCGGTGATCCCTGCGTCTCCGCGGACCCAAACTGCCCCAGGGAAGAGCGGAAACTCCATCAACGGGAACCAAGGCTAACTGCCTTGGTTTCACCGCGGAACCCTTGGGCCCTGCGCTTCCGTAATCATCCCAAAACTCAAAACCGCGCGGGCCAGCGTCAGTCCGCAAAACCCTTTACTACCTATCTTGCATGAGGTACCACTGAACCTTGGTTCCTACATCCTTGCTACCCACCCAAACTCCGCAAACAGACCAGACACCTACTAACTGTACTATCCTGTCATCCAAGACCCCACATTTGCAACCTACAATAGTCAAAATGGTAAGGCAACACAAAGTTCCATCCAGCTCTGTGAGGTGAAGTCACTAGTCCAGATGAGCCAAGCAATACCAATGAGTTATATAACCTCTCTGATAAGGAATTTCGGAAAGAAATGTTAAGGAGTCATAAGGAATTCAAAGAAGCAATGGAATGCAAACTCAATAAAATACAAGAGGACATGATAGAAGAAGTGAGGAAAATGCAAATGGAAATGACATATATTAAAAATGAGGTAAATGAAATGAAAAACACAGTGGAAAGCCAGCATAGCAGAATAATAGCTACTGAAGAAAGAATTAGTGATCTCGAAGACGCGTTCCAAAGATTCTCTACACAACACCAGAAGATAGAAAAAAAAAGACTCACAATTACAGAACAGACAACAAGAGATAATCGGGATGAAGCCAGAAGAAACAACATACGGATCATTGGGGTCCCAGAAGGGCAAGAAGAAAACCCTGATGAAGAAGAAACTGTCAAAGCCATCATTGCTGAGAAGTTCCCGAACTAAAAAACACTTGCCTCAAGATCCAGGAGGCCCGTAGGATACCTGCTAAAAAGAAACCCCAACAAGAATACTCCAAGACACATCTTAATTAAAATGACAAAAACTATAGATAGAGATAGAATACTGAAAGCAGCAAGATCAAAGAAGGAAATCACATACAAAGGAACATCTCTAAGATTTACAGCAGACTTCTCTGATGAAACACTCCGAGCAAGAAAACAATGGTGGGATATTGTGAAAAGGCTCAATGAACTGCAGGCCTCACCAAGAATTCTTTACCCGGCCAGACTCACATTCAGATATGAAGGAAAGATACACAACTTCATGGATAAGCAACAACTCAGGAACTTCATGGACTCAAAACCAACCTTAAAAGAAGGACTGAAGGGTCTACTGTAATACGACCAAACCCATAAGCACAACAAGCTCAAACAGAAAGATGGCACAAAAATCCGATGACAATAATCTCTCTCAATGTCAATGGTCTAAATGCACCAATTAAGAGAAACAGAGTAACAAAATGGATTAAAAAATTGAACCCAACATTCTGCTGTCTACAAGAAACACATCTGAATAATCAGAACAAACACAGACTCAAAGTCAAAGGTTGGAAGACCATTCTCCATGCAAACAATTCCTCCAAAAAGGCTGGTGTGGCCATATTAGTATCAGATAATATAGACTTCAGGCTGAAAAAGGTTAGAAGGGACAACGAAGGCCATTTCTTATTACTTAAGGGGTATGTACACCAGGAAGAAATTACACTACTAAACATATATGCACCCAACGAGGGGCCAGCAAAATACATAAAACAACTGCTAAGAGACCTCAAAGAAGACATTGACAGTAGCACAATAATAGTTGGAGACTTCAACACTGCTCTATCAACGATGGATAGATCAACAAGACTGAAACTCACCAAGGAAATATTGGCCCTCAAGGAAGAAATGGAAGAAAGAGAGCTAGTAGATATATACAGGGCTTTTCATGCCAAAAAAGCTGAATACACATTTTCTCTAGTGCACATGGAACATTCTCCAAGATAGACCACATGCTGAGCCACAAAGCATACCTCAATAAAATTAAAAAGATAGAAATTGTGTCAGCTATCTTTTCAGACCATGATGCACTGAAAATGGAAGTTAACCGTACACAGAAACAGGGAGTCAAACCAAACACCTGGAAACTGAACAGCTCACTCCTGAACAACAAATGGGTCATAGAAGAAATCAAACAGGAAATCCAAAGATTTCTGGAAACAAATGAAAATGAAGACACCAACTATAAGAACTTGTGGGACACGGCAAAAGCCGTGTTAAGAGGGAAATTTATAGCTCTGCAAGCATTCATCAGGAAAAAGGGGCCCACATAAATAACCTGACTACACAGCTGAAGACATTAGAGAAAGACCAACAAAAGGAGCCCAACCCAGGCAGAAAAAAAGGAAATAATAAAACTTAGAGAGGAAATCAATGAGTTGGAAACCAAAAAAACAATCCAAAAGATTAATGAAACCAAGAGCTGGTTTTTTTGAAAAAATAAACAAGATTGACAAACCATTGGCAAGACTTGTAAGGACAGGGAAAGAGAGAACCCAAATAAACAGAATCAGAAATAAAAAGGGTGACATCACAACAGAAACCACAGAAATCCAAAAGATCATCAGAGATTACTTTGAGAGCCTGTATGCCGTGAAACATGAGAATCTAGAAGAAATGGATCAATTCCTGAAGTCCTATAACCTCCCACGGCTGAAACAAGAAGACCTCCAATACCTGAATAAGCCTATCACCATTGAGGAAATAGAAACAGTAATTAAAAAGCTTCCCAAACACAAAAGCCCAGGTCCAGACGGATTCCCTAGTGAACTCTACCAAACCTTTAAGGAGGACCTACTGCCAGTCCTGTTCAAGCTCTTCCAGGAAATAGAAGAAACAGAAACACTCCCAAACAGCTTCTACGAGGCACATATCACCCTGATACCCAAAGCAGGGAGAGACAACACAAAGAAAGAAAACTACAGACCAATATCCCTGATGAACACGGATGCTAAGATCTTCAACAAAATACTAGCCAACAGAATCCAAAGACTCATCAAGAAGATTATACATCATGACCAAGTAGGATTCATCCCGGTATGCAAGGATGGTTCAACATTTGCAAGTCAATCAACATAATACATCATATCAATAAGAGAAAAAATAAAAACCATATGATCCTATCAATAGACGCAGAGAAAGCATTTGACAAGATCCAGCACCCGTTCATGATTAAAACCCTCCAGAAAATGGGGAATTGAAGGGACTTTCCTCAAGATAGTTACAGCCATCTACCAAAAGCCCACAGCGAGCATCATTCTCAATGGGGGAAAAGTTGAAAGCCTTCCCCCCTGAGATCACGGACAAGACAAGGTTGCCCACTCTCACCTCTTTTATTCAATATAGTACTGGCAGTACTTGCCATAGCAATCAGAGAAGAAAAGGACATCAAGGGCATCCAGATAGGCAAGGAAGAAGTCAAGCTATCATTATTTGCAGATGACATGATATTATACCTAGAGAACCCTAAACTCTCTACCAAAAACTCCTAGAAACAATAGACGCATATAGTAGAGTGGCAGGATACAAAATCAACACCCAAAAGTCAGTGGCTTTCCTATATACAAATAACGAAAGAGAAGAAAGGGATATTAAGGAAACTATTCCATTCACAATTGTGCCACAGAAAATTAAATACCTAGGAATCAACTTACCCAAGTATGTAAAGGACCTGTACAAAGAAAACTACAAGACACTGCTCCAAGAGATAAAAGAGGACACAAGGAAATGGAAACACGTTCCCTGTTCATGGATGGGGAGAATCAACATTGTCAAAATGGTAATACTCCCTAGAGCTCTATACAGATTCAATGCAGTCCCTATGAGGATACCCATGACATTCTTCAAAAGAAATTGACCAAACAATCCTGAAATTTGTATGGAACGATAAACCCCAAGGATAGCTAAAGCAATCCTCGGGAAAAAGAAGATGGGAGGCATCACCTTTCCCAACTTCAAACTGTACTACAAGGCAGTAGTAATTAAAACAGCATGGTATTGGAATAAAAACAGACCCGTGGACCTATGGAATAGAATTGAGTATCCTGACACCCAACCTCAAACACATGATCATTTAATCTTTGATAAAGGTGAAACGAGTCTAAAATGGAGTAAGGAAAGCCTCTTCAATAAGTGGTGTTGGGAAAACTGGGCAGCGACATGTAAAAAAATGAATTTGGACCTGTGTCTAACACCATGCACAAAAATCAGATCAAAGTGGATTAAAGATCTCAATATCAGACTTGAATCCATAAAGTACATTGAAGAAAATATAGGAAAAACCCTCCATGACATTGAAGCTAAAGGCATCTTCAAAGATGAAACATCTCTAACAAAGCAACTAGAAGAAAAGATAAATATATGGGACTACATGAAACTAAAAAGCTTCTGCACCTCAAAAGAAACAGTGACTAAGATACAAAAGCAGTTCACAGAATGGGAAAGAATATTCACCCAATACTCATCTGATAAGGGGTTAATATCCAGGATATATCAGGCACTGGTAGAACTTTACAAGAAGAAAACAAACAACCCCATCAAAAAATGGGGAGAAGAAATGAACAGAAACTTCAGCAAGGAAGAAATTCGAATGGCCAAAAAACATATGAAAAAATGCTCATCATCACTAATCATCAGAGAGATGCAAATCAAAACAACAATGAGATACCACTTTACACCACAGAGACTGGCACATATTCAAAAGAACAAGAACAACAAGTGCTGGCGTGGGTGTGGGGAAAAGGGGACACTCATCCATTGTTGGTGGGAATGCCGGCTGGTACAGCCTTTCTGGAAAACAATATGGACATTCCTCCAAAGACTAGAAATTGAACTCCCATTTGACCCAGCCATACCACTCCTGGGAATCTACTCTGGGAAACCAAAAATACGCAGCGGAAACACCATCCCTACTTTTATGTTCATAGCAGCATTATTCACAATAGCCAGAATCTGGAAGCAACCCGAGTGCCCGAAAATCGATGACTGGATAAAAAAGCTTTGGTACATCTACACAATGGAATACTATGCAGCGGTTAGGAAAAATGAAGTTATAAAATTTGCCTATAAATGGATGGACATGGAGAAGATTATGTTGAGCGAAATTAGCCAGAAGGAGAGAGACAGTTACAGAATGACTGCATTTATCTGCATAACATAAATATATATGTACATATTATGATACCAATATCCAAGGTCAAGTGAAACATACATCAGGAGGTCCTGTCAAAGGTGGAAATTATCACAAACGTGTGGGAGTCAGAGGCTAGGTAAGACAGAAAATGTAACAGTGCGCTAACAATTGTGAGGGTACTAATGCCAACCTATAACTGAGCATTAAATAGAGGCAAAAGGATACACATGACAACCCCTTTAATGTATGTTCTGTAATCCATAGTTTGAGAGGGAAGGAAAAGAGAAAGATAGAGAAATGGAAAGAAATAAAGAACCTGCCATGGAGGAGGGCTGGGGGGAGGGGGAGGGAACCGGGGACGTTGGTGGTGGGAGATGGGCACTGGTGGCGGGATGGGTGCTGCTACACTGTATGACCAAAACCCAAATATGAACTTTTTAATTGTATATCTTTGTAATTGTAAAAATAAAAAAATTAAAAAAAAAAAAAT
>JAJIBD010024237.1:0-52196 GCA_021461705.1 Cryptotis parvus | reverse complement strand
GTTGCAGGACTCCTAAGGGCCGCTGCATCTGCTCTGGATTGCCTCCCACAAATCACTCCCGTAGATAAGGGGGTAGTCTAAATGTGGCAGTTTATCTGACCATGTATGCTGTACTAGCTGGTATAAATATTCTCCCATGCTATCACAATCATCGTGGGACTAGCTAGATCTTACCAGCATATTAGCCTGGCCACGTAAGGACACCTAAGTAATTAGACCAGAGAGAAATGCTGTTTGCTTCCAAACAAACAAGCATGGCTCCCCTGATAAAAATATAAAACTACAATGAAGTAGAGGAGACTTGTGAAGGCTTGGAGAAATATTTAACTGGCATTGGTGTTGGTCCTTGGTACAGTGACATGTCATCTCAGAAACCCCTTCTCTACATTTCAAAGGCCTTCCCGGCTCAAAACATTAGCACAGTAAAGGCCCTAGGTGAGATGCAGGGAGGGGTTACCTGAGGGGCATCGGACCCTCCCTGCTTTCCATAACAATGGGAGGAAGGTCTGAGTTGCGGGGGGGGGGGGGTATAAACTTGCCGGTTCCCGCCTCCCGGGCTTCTTCTTCCCGTGGGATCTCGCCTTGTGAGCCGTTTATTCCCCTTGGAAGTTTTACACGTGGTGGTCGCCATCTTGGCCTACACGTGGCTGGGGTTCTAGCCTGGAATCCTAAGCATCGGGTTTTTCCTTTTGCTGATTTGTATGCCTGAACCTGTGATAAGTAAAGTCTTTTAAAACCGCATCGGATCCCTGAGTGTTCATCCATTCCTCGCCTGCTTCGGAGGTAGAAGGGAACTTCGCTTCCCGGCACTGTCGGGGACCCGCGGAGCGCCCCGACATTTGGCATCCCTGGTGTGGGCACCACGAACATCGTCTGGTCTAATTATCATCGGACAGAGATCATCTGCCTCCGAACCGTGAGTAAAATGATGGATATCTCATGGTATAGATACATTGTATCTTTTATTGGCTCGGAACCATACATAGCCCAGTCTATAAAGTTCCTTTCTGAGAACTACTCTATCTTTTCACAAATCATCTGGGTCCTTGCGATTTTTAAACTGTACCTTTGTGTAAGGACAATGTTTAATAGAGAGAGGGAAGAAAGTAATAAATTGAATGCAATCTTAAGGGACGAGGTTTACTCAGCGATTGAAGAAATAAGTGAGGATCATAAAGCTACAGGTAGACTGGTCTTAAAGCTTGAGGACAGAATTATTAAACAGAGTTTAAAATTTGAAAAGAAATTAGAAGAACAGGAAAGTAAAATTATTAACCAGATTTTAAAATTTGAGGAAAAATTAGAAGAACAGGATTTAAAATTCAAGGAAAAATTAGAAGAACAGGATTTAAAATTCAAAGAAAAATTAGAAGAACAGGAAAGTAAAATTACTAAACAGGATTTAAAATTTGAAGTAAAGTTTGAAGAGCAGAAGAAGGATATCGATAAAATCAGCACTATCTTAGAGGAAGAAATTGACAGACAGAGAGATAGAATAGATGGACAGAAAGAGGAGGTTTGGAAGTTACACATAAGATTGAAAGAACAAAAGGAAGAAATATATAGGAAACTTGAAAACTTAAACCAAGAAATGGATGTGTTACGCAGGGGAGATTTCTGATTTCATAACTTATCAATCAGGACCTAGCGCATACCCAATACTGAGGCGTGAACCAACTAAAAGCCGTTCACAAACACGCCCCAAAACTGTAGACTTGAAAAAGGTGTATACATTCCCAGCAAAAAAATCTAAAAAGAATTCTAATGTGGCTGAAAACTTAGAGGAGGAACAGGAAAACCCAGAGGAGGCAAATTCCCAAGCTGAAAATCTCTCCAGAGTTAATACCCTCAATGGGGTAGATGTTCCTCTGCCAGATACTACAAGCTCTGATGAGGAAGAAGGGGGGGAACAGATTAGCTCGAGTCAAAGAGCAAAGCCCAGCAATCTTTCTCATGACCAATCTAAAGATAAAGTAAAACCGATTCATGAAGACTTAAAAATTGAGGCAATAACCCCGTTTAGGAAGGCTTGCAGACAGGTTTGGAATATCAAGTCCTTATACTTTAAAATATTTAGCTGATTGGAGCGAAAATGATCAGTGGGTATTGGGAGACTTTGAAACGGTAGCCCATACTTGTCTAAACAAATCACAGTACATGCAATGGCATATGTGGTATGCAGATGGGGTTAACCAGAATATTGACACTTTAAGAGAAAAGGAATCAGGCCATACTATAACTTTTGCCATGCTAAAAGGGGAAGGTGAATGGAAAAAGAAAGCAAAACAAGCGACGTTACCGAAACCTATTTTAAAATTTGTTCGGGAGACAGCATTAAAAGCGTGGGAAAGAGTAGGTTCCGACCCAGAATTTCTGGGTAGCTATACGAAAATTTACCAGGGTCGTGATGAACCATACTTTGATTTTGTTGGGAGATTATGTGAAACAATCCAAAGACAGGTTCAAGACCCAACCACTCAAGAAATCCTAAAAGCGAAACTTAGCATATGAGAATGCTAATCAAAAATGTCGAGCATTACTATATGGTATTAAGGAAAAGGATGACCTCATGGGGTATCTAAAGGCCTGTAGAAATGTCGGTTTAACCTCCCATAAAACACAGGATGATATAGGAGGCTTATCCCATACAGCAGGAGGATCAGGAGAGGGATGAAATGTCAGACAGCTCTAGGGGGAGAAACAATAAACTTCAAAGGATAAACAATAATCGGAGAAACTATTCTAATAATCGCAGCTCCACCCCTCGGAGGGCCCCACCTGGACCATGCCCAAGGTGCAGAAAAGGAAAACATTGGGCCAGAGACTGTCGGTCTTGGAGGCGGAAGTCAGCTTCAGGCTTCATCTGGACAGATAACCTGCTTTAGCTGCGGAAAGAAGGGACACACCCGTAGAGATTGCCCATCTTCTAAAACTATCAATACAGGGCAACATTCTAATAATCCCTTTATAGGAAATGTTACATGGACCCCCTCCCAGGTTCCACAAGCTCCGCAGGCTCAAATAACATCTATGCCTCCCCTAATGCGGGAAACTGGGTGGGGGGCCAGCCCAGGCCCAGCTGAATCCAGGGGCACTCTCCTTCATTCCACCTGCCCAGTATCCTCCGAATCAGAATCCACAGAATTACAGACAATAAATGCTCTCTGGCCTACCCCATCAGGCAGTGGCAGTCTCGACATTCTCTGCCCTAAGACTGTCACAATATACCCAAGTCAAG
This sequence comes from Cryptotis parvus, assembly GCA_021461705.1. NCBI lineage: Eukaryota > Metazoa > Chordata > Mammalia > Eulipotyphla > Soricidae > Cryptotis > Cryptotis parvus. The sequence continues at coordinate 48,958 of JAJIBD010024237.1, read as the reverse complement.
ACCCCTACATGCTAAAAACAGGGATAAAAGGACCTGCTCCCCAGGTAGTATGGGTTTAATTCAGGGGAGCGATTGGCTGAAATTTAAGGGAATTATGGTGCATTTCGGACTTCTGGATCCTGAATCTCATGGAGAGATAATACTGTCAATATCTGTGCCAACCAAATGGACTTTTTAAAAAAGGGGAACCACTTGCTAAACTATTATTATTTTTTGAGGATCCGTGTAGTCAGTCCGAACACCCTACAGCTGGTGGCTTAAACAGTACCAACCATTCTGCCAACTTCATTGTTGGTTATGCAGCCACACAGAACCAAGCCCACCAGCCACCTGCTAACTATCTAGTTGGGTACACTGCCAGAATTTCTCAGGCCAAGCGGCCGGTTATACCATCGAAATTTATAAAAGGAAATTCAAAGGCATGTTGGATACAGGGGCAGACATATCCATAATCTCCACCAAGTATTGGCCCTCTAACTGGGCCCTAAAGAAAGTGTCCCATAGCCTGAGCGGGGTAGGCAATATCTCCTCCTCTCTTCTCCGACAGAGTGCCAGGTGGCATAGCCCCCTATGCCTTTAACTTTATGGGGTCGAGACATGCTGGAGCAGTGGGGGGCAGTAATCCACATACCTCGTCCATTCCCCGTCGAGCACCAATTCCAGCTCTCCATAATAAGCCTAACACCGGAGTAACCCTTTTTAATTGGGGCCGCTGTGGTTAGCGCCCACTACCTATCCGTATTCAGTGGAAGTCTGACAAACCTATATGGACACCACAGTGGCCCCTCAATACCAAAAAGTTAGAGGCGCTAACAAATCTAGTGGAAGAACAGCTGAAATTAGGACATATTGAGGAAACGTTTTCAGAATGGAATTCTCCTGTTTTTGTAATACAGAAAAAAATCAGGCAAATGGCGTTTGCTGATTGACTTAAGGAATGTAAATTCTACTATGGTCCCCATGGGAGCCCTACAACCTGGGCTCCCCTCTCCAGCAGCTATTCCTAAGGATTGGCCGCTAATTATCATAGATTTAAAAGACTGCTTTTACAGCATACCTATCCACCCAGATGATCGGAAAAGGTTTGCATTTTCAGTCCCTTCCATTAATCATAAAGGTCCTTTACGTAGGTTTCAGTGGACAGTATTGCCCCAAGGAATGACTAATTCACCTACGATGTGTCAACACTTTGTTGATGAGGTTTTGCGACCCATTCGTGCTAAATTTCCTGGGTGCATACATCATCCACTACATGGATGATATCCTGCTAGCTTGTGATAATTCCAGAGATCTCCAGAATTTATATAATGATGTAATGACAGTTTTACCAGAGGCTGGCTTACAAGTAGCTCCGGAAAAAATCCAGATGCAGCCTCCATATGAATATTTGGGCTATGCTCTTGACCGCACTACAGTACGTCCTCAAAAAATTTCCATTAGTCACAAGGGGCTCAAAACCTTGAATGATTTTCAAAAACTGCTGGGGATATCAACTGGGTGCGCCCCTCCCTGGGTATTCCTAACTGTGAGCTCAGTAACCTGTTCCACACCCTTGAAGGTGATCCTGCTTTAAATAGCCCAAGGCAGCTAACTCCTAAAGCTCAGAAGGAATTAGATTTTTTTCATGAATCGGCTTCAAAAAATCTTACCTCTCCAGATTTAATCCCGGAGAAAAGGTATGGTTCTTGGTCTTCAACACTCCCGAGTCTCCAACTGCTGCTATAGCCCAATTATCTGGACCGTTAGAATGGGTTTACTTACATAACAAGCAGAATCGTACTGCTACACCTTACCTTGAGATGATAGCTAACCTTATAATTAAGGGAAGATCAAGAACCCAAGTATTACTTGGACATGATCCCCATGTAATTGTACTACCTGACCCAAAAAAGAAATTGAAGCTGTTTTACCACTCAGTGAAATCCTTCAGAGAGCTTTAGCAGATTTTTCAGGAGAAATATCTTATCATTACCCAGCTGGAAAAACCTGGGAATTTCTGAAAAGGACACCTTTTATAATTTCCACCATTGTCCGCTCCTCTCCCATTCCTGATGCTCCAGTGTATTATATTGATGGCTCCTCATCAGGAAGGGGTGGAATTACAGGTCCTTCGTTGACCACTACTGTGCATACAAATTATAAATCTGCCCAACAAGTGGAACTCGCCACCCTGATACATTTACTATCCCATGTATCTGGCCCATGTAATGTGGTGAGTGATTCTGCATATGTAGTTGGTTTATTTCCTGGAATTGTCACTGCTTCTTTAAATGCCCATAATCCTATAATTCAGGAGCTACTCCATAAACTACAAGATCTCCTCCGAAAATAGAACATTCCCTATATACATCTCCCACATCCGTTCTCACAGCCGACTCCCGGGCCAATGGTTCGAGGAAACGAAGCAGCAGATCTCTTGGCAGCACCAGTATTTAAATCAGCTGAGGAAGAGCACCAGACTCTACATACAAATGCCCGCCGCCTTCATGTACACCATGGCATCCCATGGAGACAAGCTAGACAAATTGTCCACAACTGTCCTGTCTGTGCTCCCTTACATTGTACATCTCATGTAGCAGGAGCAAATCCTCGAGGTTTACAGACAAACCAATTGTGGCAGATGGATATAACTCATACTAACTTATTTCCCAACAAACCTTTCCTTCATGTGGTCATCGATACATATTCCCGGTTCATATGGGCTGTTCCTATGACGTCTGAAAGAGCTAAATCTGTTTGTTCATTTTTACTCCAGTGCTTCTCCGTCATGGGTATTCCCCATACCATAAAAACAGATAATGGTCCTGCTTACACCAGCAAAACCTTCAAATCCTTTTGCGAGGAATGGCAGATCAAACATATTACAGGAATTCCATATAATCCACAAGGACAAGGAATAGTTGAACGTGCTCACAGAACGCTTAAAACTCAGCTATTAAAGCAACGAAAAACAAGCATGCCTCCAATGGATTCTTTATCTTTAACATTATTCACCTTAAACTTCTTAAATATACCTCAAGGAGATCCCTATACCGCGGCTGAACGTCACTTTCAAGAAGATATGCAAACTCAAAAAACAGTCAATTCACCTATTTGGGTGAAAATTGATGATAAATGGATTGCAGGTCACCTCCTCATTCGGGAAGAGGCTATGCTTTCATTTCTACAGACGATAACCCTGCCAAGAAACTCTGGGTCCCTCTGCGACTTGTTAAGACTAGAATTCTCCAAGAATCAGAAAACAACTAATTCTTTCAATATAAAGTCTTAAATTTTAAATTGCAAGTTGCTGTTTAAACTTCCTGGATTGGTTCCTTTTAATAATGATCTTGTTTTGCAGTCTGTGATCATGGTTCATGTCTAATATCTTGCCTTACAGCCTAAATATTTTCTTTCTTACAAAAAAAAAGGGTGGAAAAATGGGTGGACTCTGATCACAGTGCTCATTACAAAAATGTTTGCTAAATCAATGAAAAATTGTTTTTCTAATGATTCTGTTCACAGGATGAGATATTCGAATCCAGTAAACCTGCGCTACAGTGCTCAATACTCCAAGACTCCTAAAACAGTGCTCGCTAAAAAATTTAATAATTTGCAAAACTAATTTTTCCCAATGCTCTATTCACAGGAAAAGACACTTTCTCACCATCATTTGCCGGCTTTATATTTATGAAGCGCTTGACTCGTTACCATTTATCACCCCTAAATGGGTCACATATACAGCTGTAAAATATTGATCGATCAAATGTATGTGTGCGTGTCTGTGCATGTGGTGGCCACCATTATGTTTGTGATTAATGTTGTGTCTATGTTATGTCTCAACTACTACCTTCTCAATTTCTGACCACTACAAACCTCTATTACATTCATCAACTCCACTGCTGATCCACTAGATTTATCAATTTTAAAATCATCAATTCTCATACTTATTTCCCTGCTCCACCCATGTTGGAGCTTCTTTATATTCTTCTCTCCATCCCAAACTTGGATCCCTACAAAGCCTTAAAATCCCTACTTGTGATTAACCTCGAAAAGTGTTTTTGTCTCGCCTAAGCTACAGGTACAGTTACCGGTGCCAATGTTCCCCTTGCTGAAGAAGCCCTGCAAGACGCCCACACCGATGTTCCAGACACCTGTTCCAGCACTCAAGACTCCTGTTCCAGAATTCGAGATACTTGTTCCAGTGTTCCTGAGACCCAATCCAGTGTTCCTGACAATTCAACGAGTTCCTGATCGCTGCTCTCCAAAGACTCATACTCATATGATCACCGCTATTGCTGTTCCAGAAGTAGCCCCACAGACTTTGTTCCAGACACCCGACTTTACATAAAATATAGCAAATTGACTCTCACAAATTATGGACAGTGCAAACTATAGTCCGTTATAATCAGACAGCTAAAAACACTTTATCTTGAACTTTGCTTTGGGTCCAAAAACAAGTTAGGATCCTAAAAGTAACATGTATTATCATTTTGCAATTGGAATTGTTTTTTCTTATCTTAATTTTCTGTACATTACTAAATATTTCTTACCTTTTCAATTTTTATTAGTAAACTAATCAGGGGAGTTGTTGCAGGACTCCTAAGGGCCGCTGCATCTGCTCTGGATTGCCTCCCACAAATCACTCCGTAGATAAGGGGGTAGTCTAAATGTGGCAGTTTATCTGACCATGTATGCTGTACTAGCTGGTATAAATATTCTCCCATGCTATCACAATCATCGTGGGACTAGCTAGATCTTACCAGCATATTAGCCTGGCCAAGTAAGGACACCTAAGTAATTAGACCAGAGAGAAATGCTGTTTGCTTCCAAACAAACAAGCATGGCTCCCTGATAAAATATAAAACTACAATGAAGTAGAGGAGACTTGTGAAGGCTTGGAGAAATATTTAACTGGCATTGGTGTTGGTCCTTGGTACAGTGACATGTCATCTCAGAAACCCCCCTTCTCTACATTTCAAAGGCCTTCCCGGCTCAAAACATTAGCACAGTAAAGGCCCTAGGTGAGATGCAGGGAGGGGTTACCTGAGGGCATCGGACCCTCCCTGCTTTCCATAACAATGGGAGGAAGGTCTGAGTTGGGGGGGGGGGGGGGGTATAAACTTGCCGGTTCCCGCTCTCCCGGGCTTCTTCTTCCCGGTGGGATCTCGCCTTGTGGCGTTTATTCCCCTTGGAAGTTTCACACGTGGTGGTCGCCATCTTGGCCTACACGTGGCTGGGGTTCTAGCCTGGAATCCTAAGCATCGGGTTTTTCCTTTTGCTGATTTGTATGCCTGAACCTGTGATAAGTAAAGTCTTTTAAAACCGCATCGGACTCCTGAGTGTTCATCCATTCCTCGCCTGCTTCGGAGGTAGAAGGGAACTCGCCGCTCCGGCACTGTCGGGGACCCCGGCGGAGGCGCCCGACACTCATCCTCAAATTCATAATCATTTAATCTTTGATAAAGGTGCAAAGAGTCCAAAATGGAGTAAGGAAAGCCTCTTCAACAAGTGGTGCTGGTAAAACTGGACAGCTACATGTAAAAATATGAATTTGGACCTTTGTCTAACACCACGCACAAAAATCAGATCAAAATGGATTAAAGATCTCAATATCAGACCTGAATCCATAAAGTACATTGAAGAAAATATAGGAAAAACCCTCCATGACATTGAAGCTAAAGACATCTTCAAAGGTGAAACACCTCTAATGAAGCAGCTAGAAGTAAACATAAACATATGGTACTACATGAAACTAAAACCTTCTGCACCTCAAAAGAAACAGTGACTAAGATACAAAGACTGTCCACAGAATGAGAAAGAATATTCACCCAATACCCATCTGATAAGGGGTTAATATCCAGGATACATCAGGCACTGGTAGAACTTTACAAGAAGAAAAGAGCTAACTCCATCATAAAATGGGGAGAAGAGATGAACATAAACTTTGACAAGGAAGAAATTCGAATGGTCAAAGGACATATGAAAAAATGCTCATGATCACAAATCACTCCATCAAAAAATGGGAAGAAATCAACAGAAACTTTGACAAGGAAGAAATTCGAATGGCCAAAAGACATATGAAAAAATGCTCGTCATTAATCAGAGAGATGCAAATCAAAGCAACAATGAGGTATCACCACATAGACTGGTGCATATCCAAAAGAGCAAGAACAACAAGTACTGGCAAGGATGCAGGGAAAAGGGGACACTCATTCATTGTTTGTGGGAATATCGACTGGTACATCCTTTTTGGAAAACAATATGAACATTCCTCCAAAGACTAGATATTGAGCTCCCATTTGACCCAGCCATCCACTCCTGTGTGTTTTTACTTTTGGGAAGCCAAAAACACACAGCAGAAACAACATCTGCATTTTTTTTTTCCTTTTTTGGTTCACACCCAGCAATGCTCAGGGGTTTCTCCTGGCTCTGCACTCAGGAATTACTCCTGGCGGTGCTCGGGAACTATATGGGATGCCTGGGATCGAACCTGGGCGGGCACAGGCAGGCCGCATGCAAGGCAAAGCGCCCTACCCGCTGGACTATCGCTCTGGCCCCTGCACTTTTATTTTCATAGCAGCACTATTCACAATAGCCAGAATATGGAAACAACCAGTGTACCTAGGAACTGATGACTGGATAAAGGAAACTATGGTGCATCAACACAATGGAATACTATGCAACTGTTAGGATAAATAAAGTTATGAAATTTGCCTATAAATGGATGGACATGGAGAGGATCATGTTGAGTGAAATTAGCCAGAAGGAAAAAGACAGATATAGAATGACTGCATTCATTTCCATTAAACACACACACACACACACACACACACACACACACACATTATGATACCAATATCCAAGGTCAGGCGAAACATGGATCATGAGGTCTTGTCAAAGGTGGAAATTACCACAAATGTGTGGGAGTCAGAGGTTAAGTAAGACAGAGAAGGGAACAGTGTGCTAATAATTGTCAAAAGTGATAATACCAACCTAGAACTGAGCATTAAATGCAGGCAAAAGATACACATGATAAGTCTCAAACACGGCTGGGGAACCTGGAATTCTGCTTTCCCCAGGCTCAGCTGACCATGGAGCTCCCAGGAGGACAGATGGCTTTTTGGGAGTGGGCCCATCACCTCTGGGGTGGTCCTGGAAGCAGACGGATGAGACTTGCCCACCACACTAGCCGCCACCTTTGCTGTCCAGATGCTGACCATGAGGCCCCTAAGTCACGTGGCCACAAGCGGCAGTGCAGTCCATCAAACTAGTGGAAACAGTTATGTCCTTTAATGCAGTGCATTCTACAATGTGTAGGAAAGTTTGGTGGGAGGGAGAGATAGAGAGGAGAGAAAAGACATACAGAACCCGCCAAGTAGTTGAGGTGTGGGGGGGGAGGGGAGGTGGGGACATTGGTGATGGGAGATGGGTTTGGGTGGAGGGATGGGTGTTAGACCACTGTAGAACCAAAACTCTACATGAGCATCTTGCAATTGTATGTCTAAAAGTGGTGTAATAAAATTTGGGAAAAGAAAAAAAAGATACACATGATAACCTCTAAATGTATGTATTACAATCCACAATATGTAAGAGAAGGAAGAGAGAGAGAGAGAAAAAGAGAGAGAAAAGTGATAAAGAACCTGCCATAGAGACTGGCTAGGGAAGAGGGAGGGTATTGGGGACATTGGAGGTAGGAAATGGGCACTGGTGGAGGGATGGGTGCTGGAACACTATTACCGAAACCCAAACATGAACATCTTTGTAACTGTATATCTCACCTTGGTATAATAAAGTATTTTAAAAAATGTAGGGCAGGAGCGATAGGACAGTGGGGAGGTGTCTTGCACTTGGCCGACCCAGGTTCGATCCCTGGCATCCCATATGGTCCCCGAGCACCACAAGGAGTAATTCTTGAGTGCAGAGCCAGGAATAACCCCTGAGCATTGCCAAGTGTGACCTCAAAAGAGCAGAAAAAGTAATTAATTAAACAAACAAGTAAAAATCATCCCATCTTTAAAATAACCACTCCTAACTTTAAATTCTACTCCATCAACAAATGCTTGACTATATTTACATTCTAAGCTCAACTTTTATTAAACTTATGTAGAAAAGCATATTCAACCTTTCCATTTTGACAGAGCTGACACTCATTCTCTTGGTTTTCATTCAATTTAAATTTCTAGGAATGTTTCACCTATTTGAACATGTTCTCTCCTTGACAGTCTTTTTTTTTACCTCATTTCTAAAATTACTCTGGTACACCTCCATTATCATTAGAAACGTCTTATGGCTATACCACTTGATGATCTAGAATCACATCTCTGATCTCATTATACTAGAACCCATAGCTCAGAACTCAAATCCCTTACCCTATCTTCACTCATTTTCTAATGACTTTATCCAGTTTCACATTCTAGTGGTCACTGGTGTGCTATATGACCAATTCTACTTCTCTAATCTATACTAATAATTGTTACTGACCAATGAATCAAGTTGTCCATCCCCATTGCTATACCCAGCACCTAGAACAATGCTTTGACACCATACTCAATATCTGTTAAATGTATGAATATTTGAGAATAAATTGGACAGTTATATGACTGCCATTAGCTGGTTTCAAGTGGTTTTTTTTTTTTTTTGGGTCACACTAGACAATGCTCAGGGGTTACTCCTGGCTCTTCGCTCAGAAATTACTCCTGGTGGTGCGAGGGGGAGTGGTTTTTCTTTTAATCCAATGGCATACAGAAGGTAATTCAAAGTCATTGTGTTTCATCTTGCAGTGGTCAAGATGTCTGCCTCATTTCAAATGTGAGAACTGAAGCATCCAAAGTAATGGATTACACATTCATTACACATTATTCAAGAAATCTTCTGTGATATGTCCTCACTTTTAAGCATTAGTAATATTTCAATAGCAAAGAAGTACCCATACTTAAAGAACAAGGAGTTTAAAAAATTCCATGCACACAATTCAAGGCAAAATCAGATCATTATTAGTTGACAGATGATGACTAAAGTTCCCACTATTTTTTAAGTTAAGGAACCTAAAAAGGGAGCGGAGCGATAGCACAGCTAGTAGGGCTTTTGCCTTGCATGCGGCGACCCAGGTTTGACCCCAGCATACCTTATGGTTCCCTGAGCACTGCCAGGAATAATTCCTGAGCAAAGAGCCAGGAGTAACCCCAAACCCTGAGCACTGCGCGGGTGTGACTCAAAAAGCAGGGAAAAAAAGAGAAACCTAAAAAGAACAGAGTAAACATGAACTTGTCTATGTTTTCTTGAATGAGGGATAAAAAGTTTGAATAAAGTGTCCTACGTACTACAGTGTAGGGGTATCATCTTTTTGTTGATGGAGTTTTGTCATAGCATTACATGTCTCAAATAAATATTTACACGGCTATATTAATATCACAACATGTTAAAATACATTTTTATTTTTCTCCATGTGTATATGCTTTTTTTAAGGCATTTTTAATACCATGGAATACACATTTACAAAGTTGTTCATGATTGGGTTTCAGTCATGCAGTGTTGCAGCATCTATCCCTCCACCAGCGCACATTTCTTACCACCAATGTCCCCAGATTCCCTCCCCAGCTTGCCTCTATAGCACGCACCTTGCCTCTCTCACTCACTCTCACTCTTCCTCCACATCCTTGCCAGCACTGGTTGTTCTTGCTCTTTTGGATGTGTGCCAGTCTCTGAGGAGTGAGATGATATCTCATTGTTGTTTGATTTGCATCTCCCTTTATGATTAGTGATAAAGGACATTTTTCATATGCCTCTTGGCCATTCAAGCTTCTTCCTTGAGAAAATTTCTTTCATTTCTTCTCCCTGTTTCTTTATGGGGTTGGATTTTTTTTCCTTGTAAAGTTCTACCAGTATCTTGTATATCTTTGATACATTTTTAGAAAGTGACTTATTTCCTCAAATATCTAAACAATTTAACAGTTTCTTATATGACTACCACAATAAAATTACAAAGTTTATTCATAGTAATATTAATCTTCTTTCAATTAAATATCTGTGAGAAGTCAGGCATAAAGTGAAAATATACATGTTCCATTAAGTTAAGGTCAAACTGAGCATGAGAAAAATTTCAGAAATTATAGGAATGAATATGTGGATTTGAGTGATTACATGAGGTAATCATGTAATCATTGGTTTCATTGGTTTATGAAAATCACAACATACATTTGAAATTGTTACATTTTAACTAATGTAACCTGCAGCTCAATTTAATGAAAAGTGTTTCCTGAGACTGTGGGGGTAGCAGGAAAGTATATATCAATTTTCTCACTACTTATTTTCCCACTTTATAATATAGTAATGTGTACCTCAGCAATCTAAAAGATACAGTGTGTTCCAGATTTAACTGCTCAAGAAACTCCCCCTCCTCACATTTAACAATATCTATGAGGCACTGACATTTCAGAAACCAAGTTTTGCCTGGAAAAAAAATTAAAGACTAAATACCAACCATTAAGGAAGAAAAACTATCAACATCTAATTTTTTTTGCCTGGAAAAAAATTTAAAGACTAAATACCAACCATTAAGGAAGAATAACTATCAACATCTAATTTTTGAGCAATAATTTACTGGTGAACCCAAGATAAACTAACTCTCAAAATGCCCCTATGGTAAGTCAAATTAAGTAATGGAACAAGCTTGACAAAAATAACAAATTCCATTTTGGAATTGTTGATTTTAAATTCCTCTGGCAGGGATTAGATAGTTAAAGCCAGTTGTCTATAGAAGAGCAGTAAATTTACGCTAAAGAAGCAATCAACATATAGGCAACAGCGGTCTTTCTGTTCTCTGTAAGATATTTGACTGTTCAGAGGGGGGGCATGAAGACCTTAACATTTAAAAACATCTCTTAGGTTGGGCTCTCCAGGAAGTCAGGCCTGATGCCGCCTGGTGTATAGAAAATAGGGGAGCTCTAGACCTTTCCCTGTAAGAGGGGAGCCTAGGACTCCCAAGCATGAAGCAGTGGGAAGGAACAGCAACAAAGAATAGAGACCTCAAGATACCCTAAAGGGAGCCCTAGCACCAGGCTGCTCTCAAGAACATACAGATTTCTATGTGCTCACAGACTCAACGTATCTCTGGTGACCTAGGGAAAGAAGCATTCCTAAGGGAATGAGGCCTCGGTGGCTGGCAGGACATTCAGTGGACCATTTCACCAAGTTCTAAGCAGCAGAGCAAATGAGTGCCTCCATCCATAGCAGAGAACTGAGCAGCTCACCAGGGCACCTGCCACTGCAGACCCCTCAATTCAAAAGGAATGTTGGACCTTGCAAGAAAAACTGCCAACTCTAGTTCTCACGCTATTAACAGACAAGCTCTGTTTAAGTATCTGGAGACAAAGGCCTAGATGTTACCCATACTCTGTCTGTAGCAAGTAATTGTTAAACTGCAGGTAATGTTGATTGCTAAGAACATCATTTCACAATATAATCATGTAACAACAAACTCATTGACTTATTTTGCCATGGCTATCTATTCATTAAGTACAAGTTTACAATGTCAGATTATCCCCAAGGAGAGCTCTAACACAATCTCTGACACAATTTCATATCTTTTAGCAAGACATCAAATAACTTTCAGCTTGGAGTATTTTTTTAAATCATTTCCTTTTATACCCCTACACTTTAATGAAAGCTAATTAGTGCCTCATTGGTCAAAGTACTAAAGAAGTTAGAGGATGTGTATTTCTTTCTGATTAACTTTTTATTCCTTCAAAATACATCTACTCTGGATGTCATGGAAAGAAACACCATAGTTGGGGGCACAGAGACAGTACAGGGTTAAGAAATTTGCCTTAATATCCTGACTATCTTGTTTAGAATTCCTGATATAACATCTGGTGCCCTGCGGTCTGCCAGGGCTTACTCCTGGGCATAGAGCTAGGAATAGCCCCTTGGCACTGCCAGGCATGACTTCTCTGCACACACAATAAAAATCATGCTTGGTTTTATAAAAATAGAAATAAATAGAAGCTCATCATTTAATACTGACAGGAATGTTAAAAGATTATAAAATACATTCACTCAACAAGCATATCTAAACACTAACTATGGGTCAGACCACCAGCATGGTAAAGAGACTATGCCTTGTGGGGCTAACCAACAAGAGAAAGGGTTCAAATAGAAGACTAAAGTACTTGTCTACATAGGAAAGGATATTCAGATGGTTTAGCTACCTGTAATCTGTCCATTAGTAGCTAATCTAATCCACCAAGTGCTAATTTTTTCTAGGCACTTTATGTATAAACAACTTTAATTGATCCTCAAATAACTATTACAATTTTCCCAGTTTGTGGGTGAAGAAATTAAAGCACATAGAGAGGAAAGCTATTACCTAAGGTCACTTTTGGTGAGGAGTGGGCTTCACTAAGAACATACTTGTGAAATCCAAGCCTTGAAAATGTGAAGGAATTGCCAGAAAGACACAAGAGATGATGAGAGCATCCCAGGTACAGCAAATCTTAAGTGCAAATTCTTTACAATCATCAAAAAACCTACAAGCTCATGGGAGAGGGACAGGAGTCCAGGTTTGAAAAGTGGGGGTGACAGGGGAAAGGCAAAGATGAAGTTCAAGTGTCCCACAAGGACAGAATAAAAACAGTCTGGGTCAGGAGTGAGATGATCCCCAACATTTCCTAATAATGCTATGTGAAGATTAATACAGGCAAAAATGACTAACATTCATCACCCTATTAGCTCCCAGCCAGGTGTGAGTTGTTTATATGCATCTCACTTTAGCTTCATTACAACCTGAGGGAAATTCTGCTGTTACCCATTTTACATGTGAGAACACTAAACCTTAAAAGTGGGAAGATTCCTAGTCCATATTTATACTGATAGTGTCATAGAACTAATGTTTAAAACAATCTATCTATAGCCCTAAAGTTTACACTCCCAGATGGAGGGTGTGTGGTGATCATCATGCTCCTCTTTTAAGCAGGGGGTACAGCCGGGCAGGAGATCAGCCTATGGAAGGCCAGTGGAAGGGAATCTCGTGCACCAGCTCTGAGATGCACAATGAACCAGTAAGCTAGAGCTGTGGTCTGGAGAAATGCTTAGAAATGCCTCGTGCAACAGAGTACTGAGGACTAAGGAAAGTCATGCAGTAACACAAAGCAGTCAGAGATAACCAATGATCTCAACAGGAGGTGGCCCAGGGAGTCGGCCTGAGGGAACTGGGAGGTGAGCAGGGAAATGGGAGAAAGAGGATCTGAGGCCCCCCCCATATACAAGGCTACAGAAAGAAAGGTGAGAAGCTGGATACCCAGCAGGAAGCTGGAGAATCAGGTGGGTTACTAAGGAAATTAGATTACTATAAAAGTCCAGATTTGACCAATAATATGTTTCAGTCTGAGAGTAGTTGAATGTGCCTTGGGAGAATACAGAGAAAGATGAAAGGAACCCCAGAAATCATTGCTCTGGAAATAACCCACTTTCTCATCTGTTAAGAAGAAAGATGGTATATGTGTGTGTAGCAATGCAGACACATCTGTTTGGGGGGGGGCGTTGGGTCCCAGCACCAGAACAACTCCCTAATGTCTAACAGTCAATGGGACAAGAGAGCCCTCCCTGCTCCAAGAAACAAAGAGGATGCATGTAATTTGGTCTGCCGGGCATCCTGACACCCTTCCTCGGCCCACAACATCCCTATTCTGCAGATACATCTATGCACACACATAGATGTAGATCTGTCTAGTCTTTCTGGAGAACCCAAGAAGGGGAGACTTTTTCATGACAAGCAAGCTGCAAGTGCTATCTCAAAAAAAAAAAAAAAATCAGATCACTCTCCCACATGGTAGGTTTTGAATTAGGTTTAGCTGGCATATTTCTGCTAGAGAACACCAGCAAGTTGAATGGTATACTTAACAAATAGAATTCTAACACTGTCAGACTGATTGCCAAAGAGCTGCGTGGCCACACTGCGCCTGGGCTCTAATTGCGCTAGGTAGCCAGGCTCTGGGCAGAGGTGCCTCCTGCTCCCAGGGTCACGTTTCCTCACCCTACATATGTTATCACCCAGCCTTCATTCTAAAAAAAAAAAAAAAAATCAAATCACAGGGGCTTACCTGCCTTAGGAATCTGTACAAATGGTGATTTCTCCAGTTTCTCCCATTTAAAAACAGAAACTTTCCAACGTTTAAAAAAGGTGGGGGAGGGAAAATATCAAAAGGCTGTTTGGTTCGCCCTGCCTGATCATTGCTACCTTGCAGTTTATGAGAGAGGGAGGTCTGATGAGGGAGCGGGCAGCTGAGAGCCGGTCCATTCCCCTGGAAACCACGCGTCCCTCCCTCTGTGCAGGCAGCTCTTCCTACTTAACGGAGCGGTTTCTTTTGTGCGACTTTGAGAGTGGCTCGTGAATGGTTTCTAAATGTGCATCTGTCTCGCCCAGGCGAGCTGCACACACAGAGGGAGTCACCCAGCTGAGTGGGGACAGAGAAAGCCAACCAGGACCACGCAGCACTGGAATTGGCTTGATTCTTGCATGCAGTGTTAGAAGTCAGCAAAAACAGAAATCAAATTATGATCCTATTATGCTCTGGGAAACTCACGGAGAATGAACTCTACATCGGCTTCACTACTATGAGATGAAACAAGTCACCACGGAGAAAGTGTGTGTAACGTGTGGATGCTGGAGACAGATGTAAGTTCTCATGTCAGCATGCTGCTATAATTTATTGCTGTATAATTTTCTTGCTGGCTTGATTCATGCTTAGCCAAGATGTAACCATTTCGATTAGAAATTCTAGTGAGTAAAGTTGGCCGCTAATCTTTTAAGACTTTTTTTCTTTTATTAACTGAGCATCATAACATAAGCTGAAATTCCTGGCAGCTGCTGTAGCAAATCAGCCTAAGACTGACAGAAATGTAAACCAAAGTACATCTCATTACTATAGGATTAACGCTGGATGCATTTTTGAATTGACTTCTAAGCAGAGAATGCCAGTCGCCCTATTGTTTCAGAACATGTTAGTTTCTTCCCTGCTGTGGCTAACCTAGTGTGGTCAGCTGAGCTGACCAAATGAACTAGAGCTAACAGTCTCCAGTAGTTACAAAACTTCTTTTTTTCTGGCCAGGATCACATTTTTCTCCCTGAATGCTCAAGACTCTGCAACCTCTATGTTGAAAGTTAATTTTGCTTTTCTGTCTTGACTTCAGAGGGGGAGAAAAAGCAAAAAAATGAAATCAAATCCTGACTACTAAAATCATCAAGGAAGGAAAGAGATATTGCTCTTCTGTAGCTACTCTTTGTCTCTACGGGAGGAATGCAGCCCACCAAAGGACCCCCGCAGGACACCAGCGTCAGTGTGGCAGCCTCGGAGACAAAGACTGACGGTGAGCAGAGCACGTAACTCACGAGCGCAACACTTCCTCTGCCATAAGTCCCAGTCTAGCCATGGATATTCTTTGCAAAGAAAACACTTCCGTGAGCTCAACTATGAACTCCTTAATGCAATTAAATGATGACCCAAGGCTCTACAATAAAGACTTTAATTCCGGTGAAGCGAACACTTCAGACCCATTTAACTGGACAGTGGACTCAGAAAACCGAACCAACCTTTCCTGTGAGGGCTGTCACTCTCCACCCTGCTTCTCTTTACTTCATCTTCAGGAAAAAAAACTGGTCTGCTTTGTTGACAGCTGTAGTGATCATTCTCACCATTGCTGGAAACATACTCGTCATCATGGCAGTGTCCCTAGAGAAAAAGCTGCAGAACGCCACCAACTATTTCCTGATGTCACTTGCTATCGCTGATATGCTGCTGGGTTTCCTGGTCATGCCCGTGTCCATGCTAACCATCCTCTACGGTGAGTGGCCTCCATTCCCCAGCTGTCCCCACATGGGGGTCAGGGGGCATGTGCATGTCCTTAATTGAAACAGGGCTCCAGGGACAAACTAAATACAAGGCTTGTATAGAGACAAGGGTCTGTCTGGCTAGTTCCATTTTACCCTTAAAATAAGGTTCCACATTTTTAAAAAAAATGATGCTTACTGGAGAGCTCTGTGCTTGAAACTTGTCACTGGTCATGCAGCAATCATTCTAAACGCCCCAATAGAATCCTAAGACAAGCACTTGCCTGGCATTCTGAATCCACTTGATTTTTTTTCTCTTATAAATCTCTCAACCTTCACAACAGTTTTATCTTTGTCACACAGTTTTCAACACTTATAATGGTATGGCAAAACCTTCCCAGTCACCTTGGAGCTGTTGCAGAGTGTTAGTGGTGCAGTGACTTTAATGTTAAAACGTGTGTCTCCATTAGGATAAATGAATCACTCCCATTTTAATTATTTCCTGCCCGGAGCAGCTCCTTTGGACTGGTGCCTTTGCGTTAGCCCTCCAGTCTTTCAAGAGGCTTGGAGCATCCACTCCTCCCCGCCGGTTTGAAGGAGGATGGGAAACAAAAGGGAAGAGATTAATCTTGCTTTCTTCTCAACAGACTTGAAACAGTCACATCTCTCAGCAAGTCAGCAAACACTAGGACGGCTTCAGCGGGAAGCAGAATGTGATTTTCTATTCAAATTATGAGTAACACAGATTGCCCCCTTCTAAGGCAGAATATTGATACTTCTGACACCAGCACAGCCAGTACCCCAAGCTAGAAACAGGTTACAGGATATGAAGAGGGAATGTTTCTGGCCATGTCTTAGGGGCTAATGACTAAAAAATAACAGAATCCAATTTGAAAGAGTGTGGAGGAGGAAGAAACTAGGAACTGGGAGAGGGGCATCCTAGATCCAGGGTCTGATGTGCATGGCAAGGCCAGCCCCGCTTGACTACTCAAATATCACAGCAGAAGTGCGCTCAGCTCGTTGTCACTGCCCAGACGTTCTACAGATTCTCTTGCACCCTATAAAACTCACTCTCCTCATGGGGAAATCTGGTGGGGGTGACTCACAGGGGAAACCAGGACCACCACCGAGAGGTTGCAAGGGTGACCCTGAGAGAGGGAGAGAGGAGGGCACCTTCCCGGAGCGGTGAGCGGGAGGACCGCCCTCGGGGATGCAACTGCGCCTCCTGGCGGATGCTGCTCCTTATACATAGAGCTCAGCCAGGGCTTGTGTTCTTCCTTAGGCTATAGCCCCTATGGGCTGAACTAGAAAGGACACCCCAGCCTCCCCCAGCTGCTTAGCCCATCACAGAAACCTGGACTCCAGTCCACCGCAGTATCCTCACCGGAAAAGCTGATTGTACCAACATCATTTCCAACCAGGCTGAGTATTATTTACACACACACACACACACACACACACAACCCTACACATCCACACACATCCACACAAACCCTGTCCATAATCCCCACACACAAACCCCCACCCCACACACAACTCCCAAACCCACACACATAAGTCCCCACACATACAACTCCTAACCCCACACACACATGCACACACACACACACACACACACACACACAAAAGGCCCTCCCCCACACTCACACACCTCCTTCCTCCCCAGGCGCTGCTAAAGGGCTCTAATTTAAGCTCAAGCTTTTAGCAAATAACCAGAGTGAAAGATGCTAAATTATGTGTGCCTCTGGCACCCTTTTCTGCCCAGAAAAGCCTTGCTGGCACTTTGTTAAGAATACCTTTTAGCCTATGGGTAGTTTATCTTCGTGGGTCTGGAATATTAGGAAGAGATTCATCATTATTTTTATGGGTCTGGAATATGGGGAGAGAAAGGAGCAATTTATCATTTTTCACACAATCATACTTCTGCTCTTGTGACTGTGGTAAAGGGTAAGTCATTTCTAGAACTGTTTGATGTTTTTCCCATTCTAAAAACAAACAGGACACTTGCCTGAGGGTCTGTAGGGCATACTCTATATCCCCCAAATAGCAGGTAAACTCCTTCAGTGCTTTTATGATAAAACTGTTGGGAGCTTTCAAACACTGATGCCTGGGGGTCCACCGTTGCCAACCCAGGCACCTGCACTGGAGCATAGCTGCTCTAAGTGCTGGTCAGCAGGGAAGAACCCCACCTGAATGACGCTCCAATGTGTGGGCGCCAAGCATCAACACCTAGAAATTAGTTGGAAAGAACAATTCCCCAGCTCCTTGGGGACTGATAGCCTCTAAATCTGCAGAGGTGGTGTCCAGAAGCTCCTTCTTAGGAAGTAACAACAGTGAATGCTAAGGCTTGGGGGGGTCACAACCCTGGAGCAGTTCTCAGGGCAAGAATAAGTGGCTCTTCGCTTTTCGTCATTGTCATTCCCTACTCCTCCCATGTCCCAGATCTGAGTAAACGCTGAATAACATTATTTCTCATGTATACGATTTTCAACCCTTGATTCATTCATACTAATAGCATGTGTTGGGAGATTCCTAAATGTCATCTCAGTGGGAAGATAGAGCAGTTAGAATAATGACTACCAGATGGGCCTAGCCCCAGGGAACCCACAGACTGAAAGATGAGGGAAGGATGAATAATGGGAGAGAAATAACTGTGCCTGGTGCGTGGTACTTCCGGAGAACCCAACATATAGACTAACTCTGACCAAAGTCATTCAAAAAAAAAAAAGAAAAATAAACAAGGAGAAAAAATACCATTTACCACAATACACTGTGATAATTTCAGCCACAAGAAATTTTCACTGTGTTCACTTGCAGGTGTGATCTTATCCTTAACTGTGGTTTCTGTCAGACTTCTCTGAAGGGCTCAACATGTCTTGTGTTGCCCTTTGCTGCCACCTATGCTTCTTCCGGGCTGGGGGATAGGAGATGTCACCTATGCCTTTCTTTGCCTTGGAAAACTGGGCAGAGTCCAGATACCCGAGGGCCATAAATAAGGCTGCTTACTTATGCCAACCTTTCATAACCTTCAACCTAGGTTACCGCTGGCCCCTGCCCAGCAAGCTGTGTGCTGTCTGGATCTACCTGGACGTGCTCTTCTCCACGGCCTCCATCATGCACCTCTGTGCCATCTCCCTGGACCGCTATGTGGCCATCCAGAATCCCATCCACCACAGTCGATTCAACTCCAGAACTAAGGCATTTCTCAAAATTATTGCCGTGTGGACCATCTCAGTAGGTAAGTGGGGACACTCTTTCAGTGTCTCATTGGAAATGAGAGTTTATGCCTTCCAAGAGGACTTGTTCTCAATGAAACCAGACAGCTCAATCTCAATCTACTGTTTTATTGTGAGATGAATTATAATGGAATTATCTTATTTGCTGTAGGAAAGAAAAATCTGTTAGTACCACTGGTCCACAACAAATTTGGCTTGTCTGAATGTATGCACCAATAGTGCCAATGTCAGGAACAACTGCCAAACATTACAAATGTTTTCCCAGTCTCATGCTTTCAAATTTAATACTCTTAAGTCCCAAGTTTCTCAAGGAAGTACACATTTTTCTAAATTTTTTTATTATATCACCATGAGACATACAATTACAAAGGTGTTCATAATTGGTTCTTGGTAATACAGTATTCCAGCACCCATCCCTCCACCAGTGCCCCATTCCCACCACCAATGTACCCACACCCCCTCCCGACCACTCCCAGGCTTCCTCAATAGCAGGTACCTCCGTTTTCTCTCTCTCTGTCTCTCTCTCTCTCTGTCTCTGCATCTCTCTCCCTCTTTTACACATTGTGGCTAGCCCTGCAGATATTTAGAGTTTATCATTTAAGTCTCTTTGTGTATATTTAATGGTGAGTTCTAGTCTGATATTACCATTTCCCACACTTATTAAAACACTGGTATCTATTTATATCCCATTAATGAATGCAGTCATTCTATATCTGTCCTTAGGAAGTGCACATTTAAAATAACAGGAATTAAGGCCAATATAAAGCTAACAATTTACCTGCATGTCCATGGATAATATAGAGCTTCTGGAATAGAAAATCTACCAGCTGCTGGGCCGTAGGGATAATACAGGTGTTAAGGTGCTTACTTCCATGTTATCAACCCGTTCAATCCCCAGCACCATTTTTAGTCCTCCAAACACCACCAGGAGCCCTGAGCACTGCTGAGTGTGACCCAAAAACAACACAAAAAGAGAATGATAATTAGAGAAGATGCTATTAACAAAAGAAGATAAGGACAGAGGATGGTGGCAGGGCATTTCAAGAAGAACTAGTGTCTGTCATACTTCCCACTAGGACAATTCACTACAGGATTTTAACCCAACTCACTTAGGTTGACTATACACTTTCTTATCTTGTCAATATTGACATACCTACGAGTCAGTAAAGTACAGGAAAGAGACCCCTAGAGGGACAACTCTGGGCATCTCAGTCAGTCATATCTGAACCCTCAGCAGGCTCAGTCAGCCATGTCTCCCTGCAGCAGGCCCGTCAGCCATGTTTGTCCCCGCAGCAGGCTGTTGAAAACAAATCTCAGGGACTACTTGGTTCAAAAGTTGCGTTTTCAAGTAGAAATACTTTCTCAACTTCTAGCCATATGGGTGCCACTATGCACTAACCGACTATGAGATTTGATGGAGGACTTGAAGTCAAAAGCTTGTGCAATTCTCTCCACGTGGAGCTCAGTAATGAAAAAATGTGGGTCGGTAACAGTCAAGCAGTAATAAATAAACTTTTTGAGGTTTTCTCACTGCTTACCTCAGTGATTTTTGACATTGTAACATCAATACACTAGAAACTGTGTGCACAGCTATTTGCAGATGAGCCGTTAATCACTGCCCCCTCCAGTAGATGGGTGGTTTTCTGCCACTTTATGCCTGTGGTCCAGCAATTGAAAGCCACTGGTGAATGCATTGTCCACAAAATAGCTATCTCCAGTTTAAGAAGAAACGGAGGCTCAGAAACTGAGCTGATTTGGTGCAGGGTCCACAGCTATGTAGCACACATTCCTTGTTTATGATGGGAATACTAAAAACCACTTGCTTTTCTAAGGATTTTCAAGTTTTTGAAGACATGGCTAATTTTTGTTTCAAATTTCATGTTACAGTAAGAAAGACAAAAGATCCCAATGTCTTTATTTGACCAGTTAGGGAATCAGAGGACAAAAATGTTCTGTGGCTTGCTGGTTGCTTTTCCATTTAGTAGTGGAATCACATCTCTAAATTCCCAGCATCAACCCCTGCTCATACTGCTTCATGTACTATCTACTTAGGAATTAGAGCTTGGATCAAAATAAAAGAGTGTGTGTGCACATTTATATGCATATATACATATATACATACTTAGATATATATTTATATATACTTTTATCATATACACACATCTACATACACCCACATGTGGTTTCTGAGCTTTTGCGATCTTGAGCCATCCTTCTAGAAACAAGAGAACAAAGAATCAAAGAACAAGTAGTTCTTAAGTTCAGCTGTGTAAAAAAAATCCATGGAGTATGTGAGGAACACAGGGTGTTCCATGTGTCAGGAAGGCCCTTGACAAGACACGTTCAGTGGCTGAGCACCAGCAACCCAGAGGAGAAATGAAGAGATAGGGATCATGACTGATGGTCAATGACCAGTTTATTTAGAACCAGACAATATTATAGGAAATATGAAGGGGTTCACGGTATAGGATTGCACATAGGCATGACAGATTTGCAGAGGTAAAGAGTTCATTCTTTTGGTAGGGATAGACTCAAGGAGATGCTCTTATCTAGAGGCTGTACTGAGAAATCCATCCAGTAGTGTTGCTCCATCTATATTGCTTTTTCTCTTTCCCTAGCTGCTAGTGCATATTAAGCAATAACATTTACTTCTCACTAATATTTGCAGTTGTTTGGGTAAATACAGTTAAGAATATATAGATTCCAAAACTTTAGTTCTCAGGACTCCAGGGGCAAAGTTAAAAGCCAGCTGAGCTTTAACCATAAATCCTCTGACCATGTTAAGTTCTCCTACCCCAAGGGGTCCTGTCTCTTAGATCATTATGGTTTGTACCAAGTCATTGCTTTATGGTTTCTAGACTGTCCCATATTGAAGCCAGAGTAGCTTCGCTGCTTACCCTGGATCCATCCAGAAATCCCTCAGTGGGACCTGACCTTTGAGGTGTAGGAACTATAGTGACTGAGGCCTGAGGTAAGTAGTTATGACAATGGATGCCCAAAAGCAGATAACTTACAGAGTCAGTTAACTCCCAAATATTAGGAGAATAGCATTAATGGTCTTTCTCTGTTTAAGCAAGTAACATTATCCTGTAGTATCACTGTATCACTGTCTTCCCGTTGTTCATCGATTTGCTCGAGTGGGAACCAGTAACATTTCTATACATCCTGTCAGAAGCAAGAGTAGCCCAAGGGCGTCTGCTTGCTCCAGGGACAGGAAGAGCCTGAAACCATTATTCAGGTCATGGAATTGAAGTCCATAATTGTTACTAGTTTTGGCATATCAAATAAAACACAGGTAGCTTGCCAGGCTCTGCCATGTAGGTGGTACACTTTCAATAGAAGGCTCTCATTTTATCCTATAGTAAAATATGAAAAGGTTATAGGGGGAAGAAAAAAAGAAAATAATTCCCTACAGATGCAGCATCCAGAGACACCACAAGGTTTGACTTCATAAGTAACCAAGCCTGACTTGGGGGATTTAGTAGCCAACAGAATGACAGGTAAAGCACAGAGGAAAGGTTAAAGATAAACTTAGGGGATTAGGGATGCCCATAAGAACACTGTAAACTTCTCTGGGGAAAAGGGAAGGGGCAATACACTGATGAAGCCTAAAACAGGTTTAATATCCAACAGATATATTCTGATTTACTTGGTCTGTGGTAGGACGAGATTCCTTACTCTTACAGTCAAGAGTAAGAATACCAAGAATGTCAACATTGAAGATAAAATTAGAAGGAAAAAGAATGGTGCATAGTAGGCAAAACTGCTATCAAATTCTCTAGTTTTAGCCCAGTACACCATCCCATTGGTGAGTATGATCCTTGGCAGTCGTCCATCTTTTTATTCTCATAGCTATACTTAATCCCCTATCTCAATCAAGATTAATAGCACTAGTTGTCGGGGTTGTTTCTGGGCACTGATTACAGCCCAGTAGTGTCTAAGTCATCTGATAGAAAACAACCCAAAGAGAAGCAGATTGCACAGGATGACATATCCCATAAACCGGAGCTATCTGAGACAGTGACTCCAAACTCACGCCCTTTCACTACCCAATAAGCATCTGTGTCTCACTCCCTAGCTTCCCCTAGAAGGCAGGGAGGCTTGACAGGTTTTTCAGGGTGAAGAACGTTATTCATTTAGCCAAGTGTTTATCTTACTTTGTTTGTTGAGCCACACCTGGTGCTGTTCAGGGTCACAGCTGTCTCTGCACTCAGGGATCACTCGTGGCAAGTTCAAGGGACTAAATAAAATGCCAAGGATCGAACCCAGGTCAGTCATGCACGGCAAATGTCCTATTCACTGTGCTATTGCTCCAGCCCCAAACCCATATTTATTGTGTAGCTACTACCAACTTGGTGGGATGCAGAAACATGAATAAGCATTTAGCGATCTCTCACAATGACAGAGGAAGAAGGGTAAGGAAACACTGGAAAAACAAAGATAACATGCATGCTATACCACAAGACTGTGTGGTAGATACCCAAAGTGGAGACAGTTGAAAAGATTAAAGTTCTTGTAAGGGCCTTTAGAGAATTAGAAATGAAAGCTCTAGGAGAAATTTCAGGAGGATACATGTTCTGTTATTTTTTTCTGATGCTGTGGTTTTCTATTTAGATCCTTAGGGCTGGAGATTATTTTTGAATAAACCTGCTTTCGGCCATATATGTTTAAAGCTTTATGAGCAGCTAGCTCTGTGATCAAATTCCCCTTTCAACTTGTGGAAACATTTTGTTTTCTTGATGGATTTCCAAGTACTGAAATGCCCTTGCATTCTTTGGAATATGATCAAAATTAAATTGTCAGCGTTAATCTAACGAGTAGTGTGTTAACGTTATACGTGTTTGACCTCAGTTTGATCCCTGGCACCTTATATGGTCCTCTGAGCCCCACAAGGAGTGATCCCTGAGTTCAGAGTCAGGAGTTAAGACCTGAGCTCCAGGGGGTGTTGGGGGTAACCACACCCTCCGTGCAAATAAATAAATAAATAAATAAATAAATAAATAAAAATAAAGTCATACAAATCTAATTTTTTCTGGTTTATTATGAAGGTTTCTCCTAGGTTCCTTGCATTAGAAACCCCAACCCTCATGGCCATGAAATATTTAAGTACAAATACTCTCCTGGGATAGTAGGAGCAGGGTATTCCCATCAGTGCTCAGGAGGCCCACAGGAGATTCTATACCTGCTGGCCCAGTGGTTCAATGCAAGGACCCATTCTATTCAAGCCCTGAGGTGCCAGGGATTACCTAAACCATCCCAATGATGCTGGGAAATCAAGTGGTGCCAGGAATCAAACCAGAACAGGCACATGCTTACCAATAACTCTGCTACTTCGTTTCTAATCTCATTCTCTTGTCTTTTTAAATGGTATTTTATTGCACAGGTAATTTCTTATTTATTTCATTTACATTTTTCCACCCAGTCTTGAATTATAAGATATACAAATTTTATATTGCATTTTTAAATATTTTATTATACCACCGTGAGGTATACAATTACAAAGATGTTCATGTTTGGGTTTCGGTCATACAGTGTTCCAGCACCCATCCCTCCACTAGTGCCCATTTCCCACCACCAATGACCCGATTCCCTCCCCCTCCCTAGCCTGCCTCTATGGCAGGTTCTTTTCTCTTTCTTTCTCTCTTCCTTCCCTTACACATTGTGGATTGTAATACATACATTTAGAGGTTATCATGTCTATCTTTGTGCCTGTATTCAATACTCAGTTCTAGGTTAGTATTATCACTTTCGACAATTATTAGCACACTGTTCCCTTCTCTGTCTTACCACAAACACGTGGGAGTCAGAGGTTAGGTAATTTCCACCTTTGACAAGACCTCCTGATTCATGATTCGCCTGACCTTGGATATTGGTATCATAAAATGTATATATATATATATATATATATATAAAGCACACACACATATATATTTACATACATATGTATGTATATATACTGATTCTTTTATTTTAAAAGAATGTTTTTTTACCTTAAAGTTTGCTTCATTTGCTAGCAGTACAGTTATGTCAATTTTTGGTAATAATTATTGATATATTTGATCCATCTTATTACTATAAAATTTAATACTTAAATTAAATTATATTTCTTATAAGATATAAAATTATTTTTACCCAGTTATTGTCTTTTGTCTCCACTTATTTTAATGAAACTCAGATATTTTAAATATACTCTTATAATTTCTTTAAATTGCCCTAACAGTTGAAGAAAATTAAATTTCAAGTATTTTCTCTATTCTTATCTTCTTTTGGACTAAGACTTGCCCCACCATGATAACCCCTTTTTCTGCATATTATTTTAAATATTTTTAGCTATTACATTTAGCTTTTAACTAAAGAGTTGGATACAATTTGCACTATGTTTTAGACAAGAAAAACTTTAGCACATTTTAACTTTACTCTTATTATTTTTATATCTTTTTTTCTGATTTTCT
The DNA here is from genome assembly GCA_021461705.1 of Cryptotis parvus. Lineage (NCBI taxonomy): Eukaryota > Metazoa > Chordata > Mammalia > Eulipotyphla > Soricidae > Cryptotis > Cryptotis parvus. The sequence continues at coordinate 23,465 of JAJIBD010024237.1, read as the reverse complement.
AACTTTTTAAAACCTTCCATATGCAAATGCTCTAATAACCTAGAACTTGATAAACAGTGAAAATTTGATACTTCTTTTTTGGTCATTTTTGTTTCTGCCTACATTTATATTCCATATTCCTGAAGAATGTTTAAAAATGCCAGTGTATTTTGTTATTTTAAGCCTGTTTTGATCATTATAAAATTTAAGGTTTGTTAGTTTTTTTTTCAGCAATTTACCGGTGATATTTCAAAGTTTCTAATTATTTTCTCTGTGAGATATTGGGTTTTCTTTTGAGGCAAAGCAGTTTTCATTTAAAAAAAATAGAAATATGAAGGGAGAGAAGGAAGAGAAGCATATGGGTTCAAGAGAGCCATGGGCTTCTTCAGAGTGGGAAAAAGTAGAGTACAGCTTTGGGGAGGTTATATACAATTTCTCCAAATTATCTCATCCTGGGAGTCTCCGCTTGCATAAAAGTTATTCTAGGTATTATCACAGTGGAAGGCTTGGACTCCTATGGTCCTTTGTATTGGCTAATTTTACTCTTTTTTAGAAATTACTATCTCTTATTAGTCTGCTTATTTAGGATTTTTCCTTGGTCCCTGTGTTTTAGCAATTTTACCATTATGTACCTACATGTGGGTTAGTTTTGCTTTTCTCCTGCCCTGTGTTTATACTGATACTGAAGATCTATGGCTCAATTTCTTGCCTGTTTGGAAAGAATGGTCAAAAGTTTTCCCCCAAATATTGCTTCTGCTTCATTCTATCCCCACCCACAAATATTGTAAACTTCAATGTCAAGTATGGTAGATGTTTTATTAATACTTCAAGGCCCACTCTATGCTTTCTACCCTTTCCCTTCTTTTACTTCTAATCTAGATGGTTGTACTCTGTCTTCTGTATTAGTATTCATTCCATGAGCTCCTTCTAAACTGGTTTTAAATCTATTGAATGCCTAATTTCATTTGACCTACTTATTATCTTAGAATTTCCATTAGATTCTGTTAAATTTCAGGTTCTTGTTTTAATCTGCTGTCATTAATATTAATCTCAGATACCTGGTTGTCTGAATTACCTAAAATTTTCTGTGGAGATTTTCTCTTTTTTTGATTCTGTCATTTGGTGTATCTCAGTCCTATCAAATATTGACTTTTAACACAATCTGGATACTGTGTGGATGATGTTCTTATTCCAGAAAAGGGCTATTTAACAGGTTACTTTAGGTTGGATTTTTTTTCTATTATTGATCTGTTTTTAGTTTACCCTTACACCTAGGTTGTTCTCCATGATCCCAGATGAAATCCTGGTGTTCTTTCTGAAAAGCTCTGAACTCCCATTTCTATCTCCTCAGCATTGCAAGGCTGTCGCTAAATCCTTCTAGCTATTCAACCTCTCAGTCTATTCCTCTAACAAATTGTTAAATACCTTGAGGGGTCAAAGCAGCTCATGCTAATACGTTATTTTCTCTCCACCTTCCACTCCAGAAACTTAAACTTATCAAATCCTGGCTGCCTTGGGAGTCCTAATTAAATTGTTTCATCTAACACTGAGACCGGGTTATATGAGTTATAGGCTATTTTATGCAAGAATTCCTATATCCTGCTCTTAGTTATTTTCTGAGGAATCTTTATCACCTCATTGTTTTATAAAATTTCCATATATTATTTATTAATTTAAAAAGTTTTACTCTGTCTTGTGATACTGATATCAGGCCTATATTATGCTGAAAATGAATGGAGTTTTATTCCCTAAATCTTATTTTTATTTCCATATATTATTTTTTATATCAGCTCATCTTTTTTTTGTCTATTTCCAATATTTGCTGACTCGAAGTGCCTGGGTACCTTCTCTGTGGCTCAGTGTTTGAATTTTTACTTGACAGTTTTTTCATTTCCTTGATATGTTCTAATTCCAAGTCATTAATTATATGTATATCTTTCCGTATAAATTACTGAGTAGATCTAAAATACTGGAAATCCTACTAAAGGATTTCCTTATCCACCCCAATCCAAACTCATAGGTTTTTCTATACTATTAAAGCAATGCAGAAGTGCAAATATAAGAAAAAAATACCAAAAAAAGCAAAGAAAAATATAACTGATTGCATGAAAGATTGTTATATGGAATGGATAAAATCAAAGAATCAAAACCAAAAGTGAAATTCCAATATGTATATAGACCAAGGGCTGATATCATTAATATAGAGAGCATTAGAAAGAGCACTCACATTTTGATTCTTATAATTGGGAAAAATATAGATAAAATATGACTAGGCATTCATACAATCTTAAGAGACAATAAATTTCTTTTTTTTTTTTTTTTGGGGACCCCCCGGCAAGGCTCAGGGGTAACCCTGGCTCTGCACTCTTACTTGGGGTGCTCGGGGACCATATGGGTCGGGACGAACCCGGCGGCTGCGGCACAAGGACGCCTACCTGCTGGGCATCGCCCGCCCGGGGACAATAAATTTCTATGAAAAATAATGCTCAGTCTCTGTTGTACATGATTTCTCTCCTTCATGTGTTATAATAAAATTGTAGTAAGAGAACAATTGGCAAAATAAATTGCCAACGATGTACAGAACTTGAGAACTGGCATACAGGATGGAGCTTATCATAGCAGGGAGACAGTTGAGGGGGAACACAGATGGAGGATGTAGTTCTGGAACAGAGCATGAAACACAATCATTAAAAGAACTGTAAATTATGGTGCCTACATTTTCTTCAATTTTAAAACACAATATGATTTTTCATTCATCTGATAGGCAAAAAAATTTATTGAAAACACCTAATATGGTTTTAAAGATGGCATCCATACTCTTAAGATACTCAAACTGTTCTGGGACAAGTTTAAGGTACTGCCTACCACACCTACCCAAAATTTAAATCTCTTCAATAGAAAAGCAAAAAATACATGGAAGAATTTTTTATGTAGCAACTTGGAGAATAGAAATCAAATAGATTTTATTAGGTATGTTATTTTTACTAGTTACAGATATTTTTCAGCTCTTAAACACTGAGCTAGAGGGGCGGAGCGACAGCCCAGCGGGTAGGGCATTTGCCTTGCACGCGGCCGGCCCATGCCGGCCCCGGGTTCTATCCCTGGCATCCCATATGGTCCCCCGAGTACCACCAGGAGTAATTCCTGAGTGCAGAGCCAGGAGTAACCCCTGAGCAATGCTGGGTGTGATCCAAAAAAAAAAAAAACTGAGCTAGATTCTTTAATAAATAACTGAAGATATTGCCAAAGCACACAAATCTTGTAGGGTAGTCTACACTTACCAAGTCCATTCTGGTTCAATGTCATAGTAATAACATGGCAATGGACATAATGTTGAAAAACCCCACACTTGTCAGGAAGGTAAAAATTACAGGGGCTGGAGCGATAGCCCAGCAGGTAGGGTGTTTGCCTTGCACGCTGCCTGCCTGTGCCGGCCTAGGTTCCATCCCTGGCATCCCATATGGTCCCCTAACACAGCCAGGAGCAATTCCTGAGTGCAGAGCGAGGAGAAACCCCTGAGCATTGCCGGTGTGACCCAAAAAAGCAAAAAAAAAAAAAAAATTACAAAGAAGGCTAGGATTTTTTTTCTTTATATACCTCTGAATCACTTTGTTGCAAGTGTTATTGAAAATGATAAAATGCTTTTGATGACTGGGAATGAAACACTTCCATCTGTTTGTAGAGAGATGGCTGTGTGGAGGACGTAGCTGATCTTCCAGGTGCTGGAAAATTTCTTTGCCTGATAACTCAGAATACTTGCATGCTTTTATGCTGGCCATTTTGATGTTTTCTGCTTCTTTTTATTGCTAACATTTTGGTCATTTCTCCACTGGCCTTGGTTGTCATCTAATTCTAAGTGAAATGAACATAATTATAAATCAACCACGTTCTCCATTTGTAAGATTTTCTTAGTAAAGAGGTAAGAACCAAAGATCAAAACACTGAGATTCTCAATGAATTTCATTTTCTCTTAATGAACTGAATTTTCATAATCAGAAGTAACTAGGACTTCACAATAGTACAATCAGCAGAACCTAGCTTTATGATGACTACTTTCTGAATGCCATCTGAGGCTACAAAATAGATGCGATTATATGCCAACCTTTTAGCGGGCAAATTACATACATATATCAGGTAGAAAAATGAAAATGAGTATTTTACATTGTCCTATTGCACAGGCAGGCAAAGACATCAATTTACATTTCTTGTACTTATTCAGAAGTGTATTTGCAGCTCACGGAGAAATTTTAAATATCATTTTTCTACCCTAGAAGATTTTTTTTCCTCCAGGCAAAGAACTACCATGTATTTTATGCATTGCTACTTTTACATCAAGAGAAAAGGCCAAAGCTGTATTTATTCTGGGTCTCTTTGCCCTCACAAAGGATCCCATTCATAGAATCCTAAACAGAGTATCTAAGTCATTATATTCAAACTCTTGGATTCAGGAAGGTCAGTAACCTTACTCAACAGTGCTTCTGTACAAAGTAGCTTTTCAAAAAGCACATTTATAAAATATGCAAATTTTGAGGTAAAAATATTATTTTTCAGTATAGTTTTGTGTTTTATTATATAGGATTTGGGGCATTTTTCCTGCTTATACTCCAATTTATATTTTTTCCTACAGTTGACTGCTCAGATTTTGCTGTAGAACCTCATGGTTAAAACTGAAATTGTCTGGTTCCATACCTTATAAACTGTGATACTGGGAAAGTTACTTTCTGAGCTGAGCTCCTGAAAAATGAGGAAAGTATTAAAGTCTATGTTTTTCATATAAAATCATAAGCATTAATTATAACCATGGTCCTTAAACTATAATTACTACAGTTTTTTTGTTGTTAAAACATATACAGACCCTTGGGGCCAAGACAGCAAAATAAAACCCACCTATTCCCCTAGGTAGACTGAAATCACCTTCCCCTCACAACATTCCCACTCCTACCCCACACTATCATAATTGAGTCAAGAGGGAACTCAGGTCTGGGAGTTGGGGTGTTCACAGTCACGTGGAAAAGCTGCTGTCTTTTGAGGTGTAATTGTGTCACCAAGTGGGATATTGGCACTTCTCTAAATAAAGGTCCTGCAAAGCCACCGCTTGATGCATCCCTTTATCCCCTGTGTGCAAATGCCAACCCTGTGGTGCTCAGGGAGGACACTTAAGGACAGGTTCCCCCCACCCCTTAGAGGTCGTGTGGCTGAGGCCAGCACAGTAAGTCTAGGCTTTGGGAAGCCGTGTCTTTGGCTGGCCTCAGAGTCCTGCCCTAGGGAAGAGGCTGTTTAATGGGCCAAGCCACCCAGCGAGCCCACACTGTCTGCTCTGGGCATGGCAGACTTGTAGCCAACGCAGATAACACGCCCACGTCAAACAACACTTAGGAACCTACACTCTCCATGGCCACTGGTGGCCATGGGGAAAAAATTTAAAAACGTTCTGTCTATAGTGATAAAATTTCTTATCTGTCAGGTTGCTGATTTGTCCTGTCTGCTGACTGGTTTTGGTTAATGTTCATTTCTCTTTTTTTTTTTTTTTGGGGGGGCAGGGATAGAACACAGTAAGTGGTGGTCAGAGCTTACTCCTGGCTCTGGGCTCAGTGAATTTTGGTGAGGCTGAGGGTTGGGGCAGAGGGGCCATTTGTGATGCTGGGGATTGAACCAAGGGGTCAGTCACATGCAAGCCAAGTGCCTTAAGCCTATACTATCTCCCATCCATGCCTAAAGCAACGTAAGACTTTAACCTTGATCATTTTTGTTGTTCTCACCAGGATCAGAAACCTGATTTTTAATCCACTCCAAAAGACTATCGTTTTAAGTTTTAATTCAACTTATGAATACATTCACAATTAAGAGTCAAAACAGTTGAGACTATGGAGAATACAAAAAAAAACCCCTTCGTCCCTCAAGACCTCAGGACACATGGATGCTCATGACCCTCCAGTCCCACTGACTCTTCAAAGCAGTGGAGGGAGCCCTGAGTACCCCCAAACAAAGCAGATCTGGGATCTGCAGGCTCCATCTCTGAATCCCTCAGAGGGGTTCCCTACAGAGCCTTTGATTCCTTTTTTGGTGCTGGGGTTTGAACAGTGGGTCAGTTTGCATTTCAAGCAGTTCCCTTTGACCCTGTTGACATTCACTGCATTTTTTGCTCTATTTTCTTTGTTTATAGTCCTCCCAAAACTGTCCTTCAGCAATTCATCTATCATTTATGAAATATTAAGAGAACACTGTTAAAGAAACCCCACTTTTTCTGTTTTTATTAGTAGATTGAATTTTCAGGGTTAAGCTTGCGTAAGTACTCGTATTTGGATGTACGTATATAGCTATGTATATTTGTTTAGTGTGTGCATGAATGGACAGAATCACTCTCTACCGACCCTTTATTCAGTTCTGTGAACTGATCTCCTAAACGGTCTCCTTCAGTTCCATTCGCTTCCTCTCCCGGATCCTGTCACTTTCCCTCTTACTCAGTAAATGGTATTACTCTGGAGATTTGTTCTCAGCCATCTCGTTCTTTACTCTCCTTGCTTTTGCTGGGTCCTTTTCATTTCCCTGAATTCATCTACTAGCAGAACACTGAGGAACTATACACACTATATTCAAGCTAATAGTGCTCCCCAGGTCATCCAACTGATCTGATGGACACTTCAAGCCAGAAGTTCCAGGGAACCTCAGTCTTATCTGATCAAACGCCAGATCTGCTTTCTTCTCCTGAGATCACCCCTCAGATATGGCTTTACTGTCCTCCCTCAGTCTAAGCAATTGACTTGGTACTTGGTCTCTACTTGTTCACATTTTCTGTATATTTTCCATTCAGCCCTTGTCTCTCTCCTGAGGTACTACAAACATGTTGCACACACGTTCATTGCCATAATCCTCGGCCTTGCAATTTAAGTCAATCCTATAAAGTAGACAACTAAACCACTGTGTACATGAAAACTTGAATGTCTTTCTGTTGCAAGAACAGGTTCTTATATGTGACAGGAAGCCCCACATGTGATCCATCCTGACACCTGTATTTCATTTCTTCCATACTTCACCTTGCATTTTATTCTCCAGCTACAGACGATTTATGATTCCCATGGAAAAATATGATTCACCTTTATTCTTGCTATTTTGTTTTAAGTTCCTTACCTACTTGCCTGGCTAATTTCTACTTTTGTTGGCATTGCCTCTCCCCAGGAAGCCTTTTCTTCCCTCCATAAAGTACTTGGACTGCTTACTTTGATTTTTCTATAACACTTGCTCTGTTTTATCTTGGTGCTAACTTTTACAACTCACGGTTTATTCCCCATAAGTCAAGAGTATACAGAAAGCAAGAAATAAGCAGAAAAATGCTCATCTTGAGCCCAAAGCGTGTGTGTTTACATACACATACATACATCATTTATGTATATATACATATATCATACCCATCCATACATGTGAAAATTTTAAGAATCAGATACAGAAATCATCCTTTTCTATATCCTTTCTTCAGAAATAAGATTTATATATCTCTCCCCATAGTATAAATACAAGCCTAGCATTTAGCCCTACTTTTATTCTTCTACTTAATACCATACACATTACAGTTATTATAAAATGCCTAATAGTAGCAATAGGAAGTTAGTGCCTTTCTTCACGAGCAAGAGAATCTTGACGTGACATTTTAAGATGGCAAAGTGTGAGAATTATCCTGAGCCAAATTATCTCATTTGAGTCTGCATAGCAACCCACAGCTGCCTTTCCAAAGTAACCTTTTGTTAAAGTTGTTAGTCTTAGCTCTTGGTTTTATTAATATTTTGTTTGGTGTATTTTAAACTTCCACTCTTTTCTTCTGCTTATCTTTGGGTTTATTGCTTCCCCCCCATATAAACTTTACAATACAACAATATTTTATATTTGAGTGTTTCAATGCTTTTCTTACCAGAGTGCCAGGTCCTTTCACTGTTTTCCAAGGTTCCTTCCCCATGCCCATCCCCACTCTCAGATCATCGTTTCATTAACCATTATCTTAGGGTTGTTTTTATTGAGATTATTTAGTGCATGATTTTTTTATGCTCCACATGAGATTATCTAGTACTTGTCTTTAACTAGATAATCTTTCTGACTCACTTCATGTAGCAAGACTTGCTCAAAATGCATACAAGTTGTAGCAAATGGCACAATTTCATCTGGTCTCTTAGCTAAGTAGTATTTTATCATGTGTGTATCTATTAAGACCCAATTGCTTTACCCATTCATTTATTTTTCGCAATTTTTAAAAGGTCTCTACAAATGAACCATTTCATAAATTCTGTTATGTTCCTTCTTGTTTTTAATTCTAGAGGATCTAGTATTCCCCTACATTCAGGGCTTTTGCTTGTTTGTTATTAACAGACACTGTTTTAAATTAGGTATTCCAGTGCTTAAGTGTATATTACTGGGCCAGAGAGATAGCATGAGAGTTATGGCACTTGCTGTACACATAGTCAACTCTAAATCTTACCCCAATACCATATATGGTGCCTCATGCACTGATAGGACTGATCCCTGAGCACAGTCACAGTTGGCCCTGAGTGTGGCCCCCAAACAAAAAACTCACTAAAGTTAGTTTTAATGTTCTTTGATATTTTTATTTTAGTGCATTAAGATGAGTCATTAGAATTGATCGTGATGGGGTCTGAAGAGGTGGCAAAAATTGCAAAAATATTCTAAATTCCTATTAGAATATATCTATAAGGATGTGTGCTTTTTTGATTTTTAAAACATCTTCAAAAGTGTGAATTTTTGTCCTACATTTTCTATTTTCTCTGCAATTGTGATTTCTTTCTTATACTCTTAAGTTCCAAATGAGCCACTATCACTTAGGTCAATGACCAAATGTACAGGTCTATTTAAATACATGACCTTAAATATGTTGGGTTTTATATTTATATAATATGAATTGATAACAAATCATGGCCATACTTAAATACATGACTATGTTAATTCCTGTGTTTTATATCCAAGAATATCACTCAAATTATACAGTTCATATAAAATGTAGCCCTTTTCTAATATAGGAATTAATCTGTGCTTGGTAAAAGGTTGCTTGTTAAAATGTTTTTCATCTGATGAAAGATTTTCCATATCTGTCTAGAATTGTTGGTAATCATTTATCTGTTTGAAGTACTGTGGTTATTACATCCACTATTTCTGAATTATAACCCCCTGTAAACACCTATGATGTACTATAAACCAAAAGCCTTTGACTTCTCTGCAAAGAAAATAATTTTTGTTTTGGTTTGAGTTTTTTGTTTTTGAGGGAGGGCACACCAGTGACAGTGCTTACTCCTGACTCTGTGCTGAGGCAACCAAATAGAATGCCAGCGATCAAACCCAGGTTGATTTCATGCAAGACTGATACTCTATTCACTTTGGCCTGGCCCAAAGAATGGTTTCTTTTGTTTCTTAGTTACACCAATTTTCAACACCTTTCAATACACCTTTCAATTCAGTGCTCAATTGTTCTATTATATTTTACCATTACTATTACTTGTACATTTAGCTATTCTATGTTGGATGTTAGTGACAAAAAACTGTCTTGTACCATCCAATGTAACAAATATTCTCCCTCCCCAGGTAACTTGAGTATTCTTATTAGTTTGCCTCTAAAATCCATATAGAAACAGTCTTCTCTATAAAAAGATAAAAAATGTGTGTCCTTAGCATTCAACTAAGTTATTTGACTGAACAAAGAACAATCCAAGGAAACAGGAAAAAACATTTCCTGAGAAATATTTTTCCCTATTTCTCCCTGCTAGCAAGCTACCTTTTAAGTAATATGTCTACTTATATCCACCTTTTTTAAATAAGAGACTTCAACTGGCAAAGTACAAAAACATGTCAATTTTTTCAGTATTTTCAAGCTTAACGTCTGTTTCTACAGAGCAGGACTGGCAAGGCTGTCACAGATGGTAAAAAAAAAGGTCACATACATTGATAATTTCTTGTTCTAATTTATAAAAAAAAGCTAGAAGTCATACTTTTTACCTTTCAGTAACTTGGTGTTATAAACTCAGCAGAAGTTTATTCACTATCACTATCTTCCCATTCATCATAGATTTGCTTGAGCGGGCACCAGTAACATCTCCATATGACCTGTCTCATGCAAGTAGAGCCCAAGGGCACCTGCTTGCTCCAGGAACATAAAGAGCCTCAAACCATTCCATCAGGTCATGGGAATGAGGTCTATAATACCGGCCCAGGTATGCGAATCCATAGACATTCATGGGGCAGAGCTGCTACTGACTCTCACTGTGCCCAGCCGCTCACAAGGAGCCCAGGAGAGATGGCGGGTTCTAGCCCTGGCCCGCCACCCCAGCAGAGCCTCACAACAAGCCAGACGACCCCCCACTCCATGAGGACCTCCATTTTCCACATCTGGACTTCCCCCTCATAAGAACTCCACCCAACAGACCAGCCTATCACAGCCCGGCTCACGTGGCCTCTTGCGCCACACGGTTCATCAATAAATGCTGGATTTTGAGATGACTACAAGAGTACGCTACCCATACAGTAGAGTCTAGCAAACTACCCGTGTTGTATTTGATATGCCAGATACCAGTAACAATTATAAAAGTTTATTACTATCAGTAAAAGTATTTTCACTAATGAGGTTTCATTTTTTACTATTTAGATTTCTAATAAAAGTGAAAGCAATGACTAAACAGTTAACAGAAAATGTTCTGCGTGAAAACTGAAGAAACTGGAGATCCTGGTTATGACCTTCAAATTCCCCCATCACCAGCCTTCTCACTGAGTCAGTAGCTAGAACTACCACCTGATTTAACATTTTCTTCCTATTTAGACAAACCATTTCTGATTATGAAAGGAGACTGAAGGTTCAATGAAAAAGACTGAATGTAAAAGTGAAATATTTATGAATATCCCTAATAACTACTCCAAGACCATTTTCTAAGACAATGGAAAGAAAAAAGAAAATACTGGCCCATAACCGAACCTACTTTGGATGAGAAACCTACTTTGTTTCTGGGAAGGATGATTTCTGAGAAATCACTTTCACATCCACGCCCAGAGAATACAGTGTGGTAGAACTGAAAATAAGGCCAGGAATTGAGATTCCCTGATAAGCACTGTCCACTGACCAACTATCATGTGGAATTTAAGGGACATTTTTTTGTATGTCCTATGAATGGCATTGCATATTCACTTGGTTTAAAGTTTTTCAGTGATACAAATTGCATGCCAATTTCTTTACAAGAAACCACACAGCACTTCCAATAAGTACACAGATTTCTCAAACACAATCAAGTTTTGGTCTTGAAGCTCTATAATTTCTTCTCACATTGTCTTTTATATGAATACTCTCAATTTAGATGTATTCCAAGTTGGTTAAGTAACTTGCATCAAGGAATAACATTCTAAAGACATCATTACTATCAATAATAATAATATGTTGCAAAAATTTAAGAGACATAACAAGTAATTTCTTAAGAAACTATTTTGCAATTGTTTAGAAAACCTTAGTGAGATTTGTCTAAATTTAAATTCTATTTTGATAATCTCTTATAGCTCTATAATTCCATTTTCTATGGTCCCCAGAGCAGGCAGGTATTTACTGGCAGGTATAATTTCTGAGTGAAGAGTCAGGAGTAACCCCCTGAGCATTGCCAGTTGTGACCCAAAAAGAAAAAAAAAGAAAGAAAATACACAGCCTTAAATCCCAATACTATACAAGGTGAATTAATTCTTAAAAATTAATTATGCAGGGGCGGAGCGATAGTCCAGCGGGTAGGGTGTTTGCCTTGCACACAGTCGACCCATGCTGGTCCGGGTTCAATCCCGGCATCCCATATGGTCCCCGAGCACCGCCAGGAGTGATTCCTAGGTGCAGAGCCAGGAGAAATCCCTGAGCATTGCCGGGTGTGACCCAAAAGAGAAAAACAAAAATTATGCAATACCTGCACTCAGGTATTGTCCTACCCTCAGGTGTTACAGGTGTGGCTGCGGTGCCCGGCTGCATTGGCAGGTCACAGACAGGATACAGGCTTGTCTACACCCAGGGCTCTGCCCCATGGGCCCTGGATGGTTGATGGTATGACATAGAAAAAGACTGGGTCCCTGGGATGAACCCAGAGCCACAGCAGAGCCTGGCAAGCTACCCGTGGTGTATTCAATATGCCAAAAACAGTAACAATAATGGAACTCATTCCCAACGAATGGAGTCGTTACTGGCGCCCCGCTCGAGGAAATTGATGAACAACGGGAAGACAAGTGATACAAGTGATACTCTCATAATTCCATTTTCATTTTATTTATTTATTTATTTGCTTTTTTGGGTCACACCTGGCGATGCTCAGGGGTTTCTCCTGGCTCTGCACTCAGGAATTTCTCCTGGCAGTGCTCAGGGGACCATATGGGATGCCGGGGATCGAACCCGGGCGGCACAGGCCGGCCGGCGTGCAAAGGCAACGCCCTACCGCTGGGCTATCACTCCAGCCCCTCATAATACCATTTTCAATTCTCAGTTATAGATACCTGAAACAGTAGGAAAACCTCTGAAGATGCTATTCCTAGTAGCAAGAAGTTGTATCTTTCAAAATCATTCTCAGAATAAATTAGGATCAAAATAGAGAAAAGGTACTACAGCCAAAACCTATATTGGCATGACCAAAACATCTATTGGCAGCCTTTGCTTTCCTACCAGGAGCACTTGCTAATGTTTAGTGATTTTGGAACAGAATTTTGTTTCCACCAAAATCACCATGCATCATAGCTCTGATCACACTCACTTATGGTGCAAAAAAAGGACATTGATACTGGCCATCAGTTACAACCTCATCTGCCCACTGAAATCCCACAATGGGCAAGGGATCCATTTATTTTATTTTGCAAGGAACACCATATGGCACTTCTTGAATTTGTGTATGCATATCATGTATAAGTAAATACTACTCGTCAAAAATTAAAAAAAAGAAAAATGTTAATTTTATTAGTACTTAAGTACCTCCAAGCCATTTACAATAAAATACATATTTAATACAAAAAATTGATAATAAATCTTGCGTGCTGGAGTATAAACAGAATCAAATTAGGATAAGTAGGCAGACATTAGGTGACATGGGCATGGGTGGGGAAATCTTGGAAACTTTGGTGCACATAAGATAAAGTAACTATATAGCAACACCACAAATATCAATACCATTGAAGATACATATTAACTATAGTAATCTGCAAAAAAAAAATCATCCTTTATTCTATTTTCAAAATGGCTTGTTTGCTTTTCACTTGATCACTTGATCACTTGAATCCCGTTATTCATCGATTTGCTCGAGCAGGCACCAGTAACATTTCCATTGGACCCTATCACGTGCCAATGTAGCCCAATGGCATCTGGTTGATTCAGGAATATGAAGAGCCTCAAACCGTTCCTCCAGGGTCTTGACAAGGAAGTCTGACCATCTTGTAGGTGGGCGGCCACGTGATCTTTTGACATCCTGTGGGATCCAGTCGGTAATGGCTCTAGTCCAGCGGTTGTCTCCAAATCGCATTACATGTCCAGCCCATCTGATTTTCGATGCCTTGGCAAACGAGACAGCGTCCCTGATTCTGGAATAGCGACGGAGGTCAGAACTCTGGATTCCTTCACTCACTTGAGTGAGACATGATATTCCAAGCATAGCTCTTTCGATGCCTCTCTGGGAGACCCGAATAGCATTCTCATCCTGCTTTCGTAGGGCCCCGGTCTCTGAGGCATGTGTTAATGCAGGGAGAATGGTGGAGTCAAAGAGATGTGCCCGGAGCCGGAGGTTCTTTGTCCTTTTAGCTATTTCTTCGATACCTTTGAAGGCATTCCATGCCGCTCTCTTCCTCCTGCGCAGCTCAGGTTTTAGGTCGTTCATCATGTTGACTTCTCGACCTAGGTACACATAACTGCTGCATTCAGAGATGTTTGTTCCATTGAGATTGAATGGGGCCTCAGGAACTAGTTCATTTTTCATGAGCATAGTTTTCTTCAGATTCAGCTGTAGACCTATCTTTCCACATTCTCGGTCAAAGTCAGCCAGCATTTGTGCCGCTTGGCTAATATTTGGTGTTATTAGAATGATGTCATCCAGCGAAGCGGAGGTGGTGTAGTTGCCGACCATCTATCTTCACTCCCATTCCTTCCCATTCTAATTGTCGCATGATGTTCTCGAGGGTGGCGCTGAAGAGTTTTGGTGAAATGGTATCACCCTGTCGAACCCCTCTTTTGACATTAATGATCACTTCTTTGTAGAATGGTGAGATCCTGGTGGTGAATCCGTAATACAGCTCATGAAGGATCTTGATGTATTGGGTTAAACACCCTGTTTGGCTAGGGCTTCGATGACTGCTTCAGTCTCCACAGAATCAAAGGCTTTCTGTAAATCAATGAATGTGAGACAGAGCGGCATCTTGTACTCCCTACAAATCTCAATGAGCTTGGTTACCGTGTGGATATGGTCGATTGTGCTGAATCCTTTCCGGAAGCCTGCTTGCTCGCATGGTTGTCCTTCATCTAGTGTTCTGCTAATCCTGTTCAGGATGACTCGTGTAAACAGCTTGTAGATGATGGACAACAGGCAGATGGGGCGATAGTTGCCCGATGTCGTGAATGTCTCCCTTCTTGAACAGTAGAACTGTCCTGCTGGTTTTCCATTGGGAGGGCACCTTGCATTCGGACAGGTAGCATGTGAAGAGCCGAACTAGTGTATTGATGAGTACCGACGGCAGAGTCTTCAGGTGTTCGGGTCTGACTTTGTCTGGGCCTGGTGCTGTTCCCTTCTTTACTGACGAGATGGCATGTCGGATTTCAGAAGGGAGAACGTTGGGAATGACATATTCATCCTGTGGAATTTAGTATGTGGGCAGGTGGATGTGGCTATCAAAGAGATTTGAGTAGAAGTCCTGGATAATCTTCTCCATTGCCTTTCTGGAAGATGTGATAGATCCATCAGGGCGTCGGAGGGCAGTCATCTTGGTCTTATAGTTGGCAAAGGAAAGGCGGGCAGTGCGAATGCTTTTCCCGGCTTCTGCTGCATCTTCCAGTATTTCTGCTCTTCTGTCTTTGAGGTCTGCTTTTATCGCTTCTCTGCACTGTTTAGCAAGCTTGGATGTTAGCATTTGGTCTCCTGAGGCTCGCGCCTTGCCACGTTGGCGAATGAGCTCGAGAGTTTCTGAAGACAGGTGTCCTTTTGTGTCTTTCTCTCTCTCCAGCATTCTTTGCACAATCATGGAGGTGCTGAACCAGTCGGTTGTATTCTTCATCGATGTCGTCAATGATGGTATCTTCCCATGTTGCTGCAATGGTGCCAAAGAGTTCCCAGTTGGTGGTCGTTCTGGGAGTTCTCTTCTTAAACTTTGCAGCCTTTTCTCCCCGTTGCGGGAAGTAGAATTTTTGCACGAAGGAGACGGTGGTCTGATCCTGTTTGGAATTTGGGGACGACAGCTACATCGGTCAGACAAAACCATCGATTGAAGATGATGTGATCAATTTCATTGTGGAACTGTCCGCCAGGAGATTCCCATGTCCAACGTTTCGCTTCAGCTTTCTGGAACTGTGAGTTCCCATGAATGGTCTTGGTGGACATGATGAACTCAGATAATCTCTCACCCTGTTCATTTCATTCTAGGCCATGGGTCCCGATGTGGAGTTCTTCAGCCGATCTTCTTGGTCCTATCTTGGCATTAAAATCACCGACTGATCTTGTAGAAGGTGTGATCTTTTTATAGAACTCCTCCAATTCCATGTAGAATTTCTCAATTTCATCTTTTTTTGTATGTGGATGTTGGTGCGTAGACAATGAAGATAGAAATTGCTGGCAGTGGGCCACATCTCTTCAAGTGTAATCGGCCTATTCGGTTTGTAAGGCATTCAAATGAATCAATGTTTACGGCCATGTTCGTGTTGACAAGGACACCAACGCCACTGATGCCTCTTTTGTCACATGTTCCAAGGAACAATTCTTCTCCGGTGTCAAATACAGCATGTTGCAACTGGCGCCTCCTCGTCTCAGTCAGACCAATGATGTCGTACTTGATCTTTTTTTGCTTGCAGCATCAGATCCTCAATATATGCTTCCGATGCCAGTGTACGTGCATTGAAAGTACAGACAGTCATTTTAGTCCTTCTTTGTTTTGGCAGCCTAGGATGGCCATGAAATTTTGTCTGGCACTGCTTGTTTGCCTTTCTTACTGCTGCCGTATTAAGGGCTCTTTTCGGGGTCAGGAAAATAAACATTTCTGTTACTGGATTTGGCATATCGACGCACGACAGCTCCAGGCTCTGCCATGCGGGCGCTATATTCTCATTAATTTGTGGACTCTCTCAGAGGGGTGGGTTGAATATTCTACGGTAATTTGGAGGTAAATGGCGCGGCCGCACAGTGGCTGCGCAACGGGAAAGCTGGTTTCTGCTCTGCCGGGTGTACCTGTGTCTTAGGCTCAAGCATTCCTGCGCTTGAAATACTCTCCTCTGAAGGCGGGTCTCTGTGTGGTGGGTCCTTGTAGGCTGGGTTTCTGACAAGCCAGGCTGGAGACTGGATTAATCTGGGGGCTGGAGACTGGATTAGTCTGCTGGGTGGAGATCTTACCTGCTGCAGAGTGTGGATTGTGAAGATGGCTGCCAGCAAGGTGTGGGGGGTTCCTCTGGGCTCCTCCGAGGCTCCATCGGGATGGTGGACTTGGTCGGAAGTTGCTCTCGTGGTCCATGGAATGCAGGGGGTTCAATGGGGAAAGCTGCTTTCTGCTCTGCCGGGTGTACCGTGCTTTCTGGCCCGAGGTGGCAGAGTCTCGGGGAAATTTGCTGACAGCGGCCTGGTCAGCCTGCAGCGCTGGGGCGGTCAGCTCTGATGAGTTCATGCGGTTCTGGCAGAAACGGGTGGGCTCTGGCCTGTTTTCCACACTCGCCCCCGGTGTCAGTGCCCGGCACTGCCTGGCCCGGCACCTCACGGGTGGCGGCCCCTCACCGGCTGCGGTGGCGCGCACCCCCTTCTCCAAGGAAGAGGGACCAAGCGCTGGAATCCCGAGAAGGCTTTTATTTATCCATTTTGGTTGAATGAAGAGTAGACAATTGATTATCTAGGAATTAGCAGCTCAGCAGCCTGAAATAGATAGAATTAGATATGGAAGGAACTAGTGAACCAGAAGGAGTTCTCTTAATTTAGTGCTGGCTTCAAGGAACTGATAAAAAGTCAGGATTTATGATTGATTTTCCTATATTGATGTTTTTATGGCTTTTAACGGGTATTTCACAAAGACAGACTAAAATGTGAAAATGGTTGCTTCTTAGGAAGCTCTGAAACACATTAGTTTCCAACTTTTGTCTAAATGCAACTACTCATAAGTTGAAATAATTCTCCACAATATAAAATGTCTTAAAGAGTTGAGTTAGGGGGCTGGAGTGATAGCCCAGCAGGTAGGGCGTTTGCCTTGCATGCAGCTGGCCCGGGTTCGATTCCCGGCATCCCATATGGTCACCCGAGCACTGCCAGGAGTAATTCCTGAGTGCAGAGCCAGGGAGAAACCCCTGAGCATTGCCGGGTATGACCCAAAAAAGCAAAAAAAAAAAAAATTAAATTAAAAAAAAAAGTTGAAGGAGCAAAGAAGAGATGGGTGTTATGTAAAAATCCTAAGCTAGTAGCATTTTCAAGGTGTATCTAATATCATCCAAGCTCCTCACTCTGTAATCTTCAATAAATTGTTTAAATGACACCCATGTTGTATTTAATATGCCAAATAGCAGTAACAATTATAGACCTCATTCCCATGACCTAATGGAATGGTTTGAGGCTGTTTATGTACCTGGAGCAAGCAGGTGCCCTTGGGCTCTACTAGCCTGAGACAGGACATATGAAGATGTTACTGGGGCCAGCTCAAGCAAATCAATGATGAACGGGAAGACAGTGATACAGTGATACTAAGTTCAACAGCTGGTAAGAAGCTGCACAGGCAGAAATTATAATGATCAGACAACCTGAATTACTGTCTGGGTTTTGTGAAGTCAATTTCTTCACTTGAAAAATGAGAAGTTTGGACTGAAGAGACAGCACAGCTGGTAAGGCACACCTGCAAGCAGCTGGTCTGGGTTTGATCCCCAGCACTGCATATGGTCCCTTAGGGTCTGCCAGGAGTGATGAGCAAAGAGCCAGGAGAAAAACAAGAGCACAGCCAGTGTGACCTCAAATTCCCCAAAAGTAAATGTCCACTCAGGTTATTTGCCCATTTTTCAATTGAATTGCTTACTTTTTTTTTAAGTTTAGAAATTCTTTATATGTAAATATAAGCAGATTCATTAAAAGACATATGAGAGCTTATGCTACCAACTTCCGAAATCAATTTTCAATTACATGGGCCTTTATGATCCTAAAATTTTATCAAAGTGGAATATTTATTGAGATCCCAAACAAAACTTAATTTGAAATCTAACATCTTAGTACTACTAGTTTAGCACTGTCATTTATTTTTAGCACAAGTTAGACATAACAGATCTTCAAATTAAAATGGAAACTAATTGATATGACTCCAGAACAAAGGAACACTAGCACAAAATTCTAACATTAACAAGCAGAAAGGGTAACTACTGAGAGGCGAGGTGTTAAACCAACCAATCTTCCATTAAAAAAAATTGAATAGGCACCAAAAAAGACAGCGCTTGTACAGGCCAACGGGGTTTGATCCCCAGCACTGTCAAGAATGGTCCCAGAGCACAGAGACAAGAGCACACTCTAAGAACCTCTGAGTGTGGCCCAAAACACAAAATTTGATTAGCACTGAAAGTATTTTAATCCTAGAAAATTTAATTTGTCTCCTAATATATGTGATGTAGGTTAGCAAAGAAACTATCCTATGTGCTATTCTAAGTTGATACTTTTATAGTATAATTCCATTATTCCGTGTGGACTTTCAGATTATGATTTTAGGGTCTAGAACTGTAGTAGAGAGGGTATGGCTCTTTCCTTACATGTAGCTGACCCCAGTAGGAACCCCTGTACCACCACATATGATACCCTGACCATATATGGTCCCACCACGTATAGTCATTTCATGTACTTACTGGCCTTTGTATAACTTTCTGAACAAATGCCCACTCAGGTTATTTGACCATTTTTCAATTGAATTGATTACTTTTTTTGTTTATAAATTCTTTATCACTATCACTATCACTCTTTTCCCGTTCATCTATTTGCTAGAGCAGGCACCAGTAATATCTCCATATGTCCTGTCTCATGACAGTAGAGCCAAGGGCATCGGCTTGCTACAGGAATATAAAGAGCCTCAAACCATTATATTAGGTCATGGGAATGACCTAATATAAACCATTATATTAGGTCATGGGAATGACCTAATATAATTGTTACTGGTATTTGGCATATCAAATACAACATGAGCAGCTTGCCAGGCTTGCTGTGCGGGAGGCATACTCTTGTAGTCACCTCCAAATAAAGCATATATTGATGAACTGCGTGGCTGCGCCACCGGGCTGTGATAGTCTGGTCTGCTGGGTGGAGTTGTGACGAGAGGGAAGTCCGGATGTGGAAAATGGCAGCCCCCATGGAGTAGGGGGTCGTCTGGCTTGTTGTGAGGCTCTGCTGGGGTGGCAGGCCAGGGCTAGAACCTGCCATGCCTCCCGGGCACCTCATGAATGGCTGGGCACAGGGAGAGCAAGGAGCAGCTCTGCCCTATGTCTGAGAGTCTCTGGACCAGCATACCTGGGCGGATTGAGAAAAAAACTGATTGAGAAAATTGTTTATATGTAAACTTAAATTCTTCTGTGATTATTTGCAAATTTTTTTTTCTATTCTGTAGATTGTCATTTCACTTAAGATTATAATTTAACTTATTTTATAATGTTCTTAGAAGCACAATAGCTTCATTTTTAATTTTGTTGTGCTTTTCTGTATCATGACTATTTCAATAATTTCATTCATTTCATCTAATTTCTCTCAAATTACTTTAGATTCCTGAAAGTTATTTTATTATCATGAGTTAACCCTTGGTTAATAATAATTACTTCCCAACAACGTCACATTAAAAATATTTCAACAGTTTTCTTTTTTGGATCACACCCTTCAATGATCAGGGGGTTACTCCTGGCTCTGCACTGAGGAATTACTCAGGTAGTGCTCAGGGACCATATGCAATGCTGGGGATTTAATTCGGGTCAGTTGCGTGCAAGGTAAGCACCCTACCCCCGTACTATCACTCTGACCCCAGTTTATTTTTTCTGACATCATTAGAACATTTTTTGTTGTTGAAATTATAACATTTCTGTGGCTAATTTAGATACAGTCAATAAAGTACTTTTTCAAGTTTCAAGGATGAATAGCTGCCCTAGACTTTCTTGGGAAACTGTCCAAAACACATAAAATCAACATACTGTAGAAAGCATATACTAGTAACTCAGTTAACAATACACCTTATAAGTAAGCTTTCCAAAAGAACTAGGTATAGTTACTTCATACCGGAGGTGTTAAATTTTCCATCTATGGAGGAGGGAAACAAAAGATCTTTTTTAAGTGGTGTTGTATACAATTCTTTTAGTTAGGAGCATGCTTTAGCTAATAGTTGAGTCCTCCAAATACATTATATCTAAGTGACATTTTGTTCCTGGCAAAGCATTTACAAAGTTCCTAAACAAATTTAAACATTAACACTACACTGTCAGAGATCCGCCTTCCATCTCGTCTCCTGATTGCACTCCCTGCTGCACAGTAGCCTTAGCAATTGCGTTCAGTTGGACTCTGACCTGGCTTTCTGACAGCTCAGCACTAGCAAAAGATGCTGAGCTTTCAGATTATTCAAACAAACTTGCTTCCACTTCTCCAGGGGAAAGACATACCCATTGTTTTAAAGAATATGCAAAGAAAGAATTTGTAAGTTAAAACAATTCCCACTGATGGTATCTTAAATTCTTTATATTCTCTATCATGTAGGATTCCACTTGTCTAAGCAAACTATCTTCAGAAGAATTAACCAACTCTTACAGTACTGAAACAATTGGCAAACTATATCTTATTTTATTATGTGCTTTGTAATTTGGCTGTTTTGTACTTCAGTTAAAAAAAGTTAAAAATGAGTTTGGGGGAAGTTTCTTAAATGGCTTATCATTTCTTAAATTTTGTCTTTATACTGGTTCAGTAAAATCATCTTACTCATGTAGACTGTAAAAGGCATTTATACTGTTTTCTATTGGCAAAGCTAACAAACAAACTGGTCATTTCCATGGATGCAGACTCATTATCATCTGAGCTCCAGTTTCCTGGAGTGAATGAAAGTATCACTCAGAATCATGGTTTTCACTACAGGAAAGCAATCCATTTTGTTTTTTTGTTTGGGAACTACACCCAGCAGTGCTCAGGTGTCGGGATGCGGCTGGGGTCTCCGACAGTGTCAGGACAAAAGTTCTCTTCTACCTCCGAGGACACCAGGGGAAAGGATGAAAACTCACGAGTCCGGCGCAGTTCCAAAAAGGCTTTTAATAGTACAATAGCTCTTCCACAGCAAGAAGAAGAGCTATAGCAATTATATTGATGTAATGAAAGAACTCTAGCTCTCATCCAAACTTAGACCATACAAATGAGCCTAAGTCTCCCACCAAAGAGAGAGGATCTCACCCGAAAGGAGTCCCATCCAAAAGAAGGAGCAAAAGGCCAAGGGGTCTTAAGTCAGTCACCTTATATACACCAAGGTAATCCTATCTGTGACAGGGAGGGTTGTGTCAACAAAAAACTCTAAACAAATTGTAGAAGGGTGGTGTCACACCCTATTACAGATATAAACAAAGATTACACCAAGGACTAATCCCTTCTTATGTAAAACACTGGAGAGAGAGAGAGAGAAAGAGAGAGAGCTGGTATAAAGTAATACATCTTAAGTTCATGAGCTTCATGTAATCTAGATGGTACCCACAAGGTCCTTCTTATTTATTATCTGCACCAGGGTGATTCTGAGTATCTTGTTCTCCATATACTGAAAGGGTCACACTTGCCTGCTTGAGAGCAAACTAGTATGAGCCTTTCTATAATCTTCCTATAGTCTCAACATAGCCAGGGTGGTAGTCTCCTGGTAAATTCTAACTGTCCCACGCTGGGTGCAGTGGGTATAAAGAGGAGCTGTGCCCAATCTGTCATCCAACACTCGGATTACTCTTGGCACCAGTGTTCAGAGGACTATTTGTGATGCCAAAAGATAAAACTGGTCAATTGCGTGCCAGACAAGCACCCTACCCACCACACAATCTCCCTGGCCCCAGGAAATGAGTATGAATTTTACCAACTGGAATCCATTACAGTTCAGCAAGCAGCTTGCATTTTGCTCTGGATGGAGAAACTGCCTACTTTATCTGAGATTCACTACTCACATACTTGAGAATTGCATCAAGAGGGAAGCAACTCAGGGTTCTGTGAAGAATTTGCACCTAACAATTTGATACAACCATACACTCATAAATGGACCATAAATGGATTCTGTCATATTTATATAAACTCACAAATTGTAAATCACAGCACAAGACAAACTCAAGTTAAAACTGTCCCTTCCTTGACACATGTCATTTGTCAGGATGTTGGGCACAAGGTCTGTTCAGGGCAAAGCACCAGTCACATCTCAGTCCTTTGATACTATCTTGCAAGTATAAAGTCTTTAAGATATAAATTTGTCACTTATTTATGCCTACTATCTGCCTGCAAATAGTCATCCGAAGAGCATGTACCAGTCAGTTTATTACAATCAGCTAGGGGTAATGGTAAATTATTTTCCTGGCTTTATTTTCTGTCACTGGAATTATAAAACTCCTCTCGTAAACAGCCATATTTTATTGTCTCATTTCCTTCCTACATATGAAATAAACATAGTTCATATGTTTATTTCTTAGTGAAACCTATAATGATTCCTCAAGAGAAATTCTTATATTCTTTCCCATCTACTCCACATCCATTTACCCAGCTTTCTTTTTCTCCTAACTTATTTATCACCTAAGTAGTATATTTGCATATTTTGCTTTCTACTTTCCCACTGGAATTCAAGTTTCCCTGAAGATAGGTTTTGACTGTATATTCCGTGTTTCTCAACCAGGGGTGATATGGTCCACTTGGTGGCCCCAGGATATTACGTTGGGAGATGGAAGAGCAGCTCATGCATAATAAAAACGAAAAAAGAAATCACTCAAATGGGGCACCATGATAAAAGATTAGGAGGCCAAATGATTGAAGAGGGTGTCACAAGAAGGAAACACATTCAATGCGGTGGACAAACACTTGGTCACTGTTGGATCTCTGAGGAGTTAAATAAAAAATCCAGCCAGACGCATCACATGCTATAATGAAACCTTTCATGATAAAGTCAACCCCTTCATAGCCATCTTCTCAAGTTTAAAGGAATTGCCAACGGCCAGCCCCTCTCTGTCAATGTAGTATCAACACTGTTCTCCACCAGTAAAATTACCAGGACTTTCTGAAGGCTCAGAGAATGGGTAGCATTTTCAGAAAAATATTTTAAAATCATGT